>VRLP01003351.1:0-65851 GCA_009660295.1 Lophius piscatorius | reverse complement strand
ATAGAAAAACCCGCATAACTTAGTTACAGATACCAGCGGGTGTGTTTGCCAGAATTTTGCTGTTAAAAATACAAACAACCATGTGCATGACGTTACGGTAAATGACCTTGAACGAACAGATAAGATGTCAAACTGTTTACGGTTTACAAAGAAATTACATAAAATAAGAGCAAATTACAATTAAATCAAACTTTCTATTTTAGCTGAATTTGAAGCTTGAATTTTAAATCAACTTTATTGCACAAATGTAGACCATATTTTTAGCATCCAATTACTGTAGGAACAATGGTTTTCTCTTAGTAAATGGTTAAATGGTTAGTATTTTGTTATTACTGTAAATCAAAATGTACTTACCAGTCAAAATGATCTGGTAATTTTGACCTGTTTTTGTGCAGGTCATATCTGTGCATTGATATTTGGACATCTTTAATTTGTTCTTATAATGTTATTTACATTATTTATCTATTTATTATATCATATTGTATTTTTCTTGCGGCTTTCATCTATTCTAATGGTCAGTGTGAGGATGCATAACGAACGAAATATCCTCGTGACATTAACATCCATACTTTTAAACTTTATAATTATCCATGAATAGGGAACACGTTCTTTTTAATTAATTATCAACGCACATAATGTAACGTAACAGCTAATGGCTCATCGTAACTTTAATTTTCTCCACCTGTAGGAGGCCACATCATTATTAGCACTTTCAGATTGATCCAAATGTAAAGTGCGTTATAAATTAAATCTATTTTTATTATTATTATCATTCCAATTTGCGTTACTGCCTCTCTGCGGGAGACAATGAATTCACAGCCCCCCCTTGTGGAGAATATGTGGGTATTGCAAGAGGTTATTGAGTTCCTTCAGGGAGACGTAACCACCCAGTAATTCTCTCCACAACTTCAGAATATCCTGTTTTATTTTCACAATAATTAATTAATTATCATTGATAAATAATAATTCCTTTTTTCTCCATGTACAAAAGAAAAACACAACTGAAAGGCATCGTTTGTATTTTATTTTTTATTTACGTTACATTTTATCATGCACTCTTAAACACAGACTTTTGTCTCCTGAAGCCACTAACACACCGTATATTTTAAATTATGTCACACCAACATAGAAATACACCAGTGAAAAATCACACAGTATCGCTGCGAAAGATTAAAGTTATTATTTCAAGGGTGACCCCGCCTCTCACCGAATGTCCGCTTGGATAGGTTCTATTATAAGCAGTTAAAAAACCACCCATGAAGTTTAACAACACACATATTCACATATTAAAAAAAATAAAAAAATCTTTCTCAATTGACATTCATGGAAAATATATGTTAGTATTATTATATATTTATATTTACAGATATTAATACAAATAAGACTTTTGGAACCTCCAAAAAAAACAACATTAAAATCTATTTGAAAGTGTTAATCATCAATGAATTTTGTTGATGGGAATGTCCTTCATCTATTATTATTATTATTGTCATGGAATCCAATCACTCCACCTCCAACACAGAGACAAAGGCATAATCCCTGATAATGACATAACTTGTGTGCATCTAATATCAAACTGTGTCAGAGAAAACAACAACCCAATGAACACAAACTGCAGGTTTGAACAATAACTTTATTTAAAAAGGAAACTAAAACAAAACATAAATCAAAAGCGTGATAAAATATTCACCATCTGAACTCTGGGGTTCGTTGTATCACCTTAATCTTCAACAACTGGACATCAGCATCGATTTAGCCCCCTCTTCTTTGCAGACCGGGCTAAATTGGAAAGTTTGTGCTCTTCTCAGGTCTTACCACAACATCTCAATGGGGGGTTCAGGTCCAGACATTGACTACGCCACTCCAGAACTTTAATTTAATTCCTATTGAGCCTTTCAGAGGCGGACTTAGTCTTATTGTCCTGCTGCATGACCCAGATAGGTGTAAGCGCCTTACCTTGTGCAGGTTTTTCTGGTCGAGAGCAGATTAAATGTTTCCTTTCATAATAATTTGTCTTGGTACTGAAGCAACGAAGCAATGTCCAAAACATTACGCCGGTAACTCCATGTTTGACAGTAGGTGTAATGCTGCCGTACTGCTATGTTTGGTTCATGCCAGACCCAGGCCTTTTTTTCTCCATGGTCTTTTGAATAGTTGAGCTATGAACTCTGACCTCTATTAGAGCGAGAGAGGCCTGCAATTCCCGGGATGTCTTCTTTTGATCTTTTGTGACTTCCTGAATGAGCTTTTGCCCTGCTCTTGGAGGAATGTTGGGAGATCCCCCACGCTTCCTAATAATTAATGTGATTGAACAGGGCTGGTAGCTGCTGGTTCTGGGGGTGTCCAGACCAGCTCCAACCAGTTATTAAAACCGTTTGGTATTTTGTTGTGGATTTATATCCAGAGGGGGTAAATGTTTTTTCCACAAAGACCCGGTTGGTAACTTTTTTTGCCCCAAGAAATGTGATCATGATTTAAAACTGACATTAAATGTTTATTCATAGTTGCTCGGTGGTAAGCGTATAATGTATAATAGCATTTGATTTAGTTTAATTGTAGTCCGAAGATCCAACACAGAATAGTATGAAATATTCAACAAATAAAAAAAAGTAACTCATTTTTCACAGCCCTGTACATTTAGCTTGGGTGTTCTAAATAAATAGCCCCACATGTCATTATAGCCCCCAAAAGTCAGGGATATCATTGAAACGTCATACCCACATTCTCCGCCGCCACTGCAGATCCTATTTCATGGATCATTTTATAGAATTTTATACACCCAAACACCTTAGTGTAAGAAAGAACTTTTTTTTTGAAAAGTAGGATATTTTCACCACAAGAGGAAGCTTTATCTCCAAATATTTGGTCCGTTGGTCCAAATTTGGTGTATATGAATCAACTCCAGTATATCTATCTTCATATTTTGCTATAGTAGATCATATTTTACTCACTAGGGGGATATTTTGCATGAAAAGCACTGCATTTTGGGAATACCTTTGCTGTCAAGGACAACAGCTTAGGCCTAGTTATGGCTGGTGTTGTGAATGGAAAGTCAGTGAGGGGCTCATGTCCACCTACTGGTGAGAGGAGTGTAGTGCAAGACAATTAAACCTTTATAGTCAGAGAAATCCTCAAAATAAAAAGATCAGAAGAAAAGCTGAATTATGGCACTTTCTATTCGGTTACTGGCAAAAAGCTGATGTAAGGGGATTATTATCCTTAAAAACATGTACAAGGAGTGTGTCAATGAAAGATTAAACCTTAATTAACGGCATAATTCCACTTTGAATCAAACTGATAATTTTAGGTTTCCATTTGAATTCTAAATGTCGAGCCAAACAACAAAAACATGTCATGAGAGCCGCACGGCGTTCAACATGTTGTTCTGCAGGTTGCCAGGACACAGTTGTGTGGCTACAGAGGATGCCTAGTGACTTATCTCAGCAGGTGACTCTCATACGTTTAAAGAAAGTGTGCTTTTCACCTGAGAGCAGATCAGCGCACGTGTACAGTCCACAGAGTTTTTCAGACACCCTATAGGATCGGAGCACGTCCTCGCCAGGTAGACCGTATTCTCTCTGTGGTTATCTTCTCATCTTGTCATAGCACCAAACGGGCAGCGAGGTGGAATCTAACACTGTTATTTCACTTTTTGTGGGCTGCCATGGTGGTTTCTGATCAGAGTTAGCCGTCGTGAGAGTGACTTAAACTATTCTGAGATGGTTTTTTTAAGGAGGTCAAGATGAAGGTCAAGGCTTTATCAGTGAGGGAGTGTGCCTGGATACCAGAGGAGTGTCGTCTGGTGGCCGGGCTCCACGGAGACTCCCAGAAAGACAGCCTGTGTTTACCAAACATCTTCAGGTCCAAAAAAGTGAGGGTCCTCCAGAGGACTCAGAATGGACCCACATACCATGTCTACCATACAGCCAGAGAGCTTCTGGTGGAAGTTCTGGACAGAGGAGCCATCTGGGAACTGATCAGAAAAGCTGCAAGTAGGAAGGTAGGCATCAAACGTTCTTACAGCAGAGAGCATATCTCAGATTTCTCTGAGTGTGAGTATGCCGAGGCACTCAAATGGATCTCCATCGTTCTACAAAGCGGCCTGTCTGTAGGAGGGGACAAAAGCTTTGGTTCCGAGCTGAACCTGGATGGGTGGCAGGGTGTCCTGAAGAGGAACAGCTTTCAGACCAGCCTCATGTCTCTGACCAGACTGGATGATGGAGACAAGTTGGAAGCGCTCTCATCTTTCTGTAGCTACATAACCAGGAGCTACCAGGTCTTGTACTCACCTGGTCACACCCTGGCTGTGAAAAAGTACCGGCTTACCTACCAGAAAGTACCCAGCTCTCTCCACCTCGCCCTTCTCTGTGACCTGAGCTCTGGGTTCATTTGTAACATGTGTCTGTACTGTCCAGAGCTGCTCCAGAAGCAAAGCAGGAAATCTGTAGTTGAGCACGTAGTCGGACTTCTGCTGAGACCTTTCTGCAACCGCAGTCACCTGGTTCAGCTGGACAGCTCTGCTTGGATGGCGGGAAACCTCACGGACATCTTCTCTGGTTTAGGGGTCAATATTAATTTTGTTCCAGCCAGGGAGCCAACCTCATTACCAACGTCGACGCCACACAAGGAGCAAAAATATCACCTAACCTCCCACATGCAGGGCTGGACCGGACCTGCTCTGTTTCTTCTTCCTGACTTGAAAGGATCAGCGGTAGAGGCAGACCTGCTCCTCCCAGGCCTCTGGGCAACTCTACACATCATCTGTATCAACACATTTACACTCCACACTCTGCAGAAGCAGGGTTCTGGCAGCAAGATCCAAATGACAGAGTTCACCAGGACTCTGGCCTCTCAGCTGGCCGTGGACAGCAGCGCCACTGTGCCGGTTCTGCCAGGGCTAAACAGTTCCTCGTCCCAGGAGACATTCTTTTCTCAGCAAAGGTTAGTCTTACAGTTTCACGTTCATTTCAATTTAGACTAGAACACAACACACAAAAGGGAAAAAGATCATGCAGAGCAGTAGTACGGAGGTAACTTTCTATTATTTGACCTCTAAAAAATATCTACGTCAAGGGGAAGAATGGAAGGCTCTGGATTTGGTTAAAAATCACAGGTTAATTAAATCAAGTTAGGTATCTCTGTTAAGTAAATCCTCACCTATTTTAATATGCCATAAAAATCATACATACAAAGACACACGCCTGGTTTCCATGTCTCTCACTGGTCTTACAGGATGAATTCGACCGGCTGGGATCAGGTGATGGAAAGTGAGAAAGAGTGTAGATCTGGAGGGAGGCTGCAGAGGTGGAACATACCAGGTGTGTGTGGTTTGGACAACTCCGGCAACTCCTGCTACTTAAATGCTGTGTTACAGTGTCTGTGTTCCACTGTGCCCCTCGTGGAGCACTTCCTCAATCAGGACACTCGCAGAGAGCTGGCAAAGTAAGTCCACCCACCTCCTCTCTCTCTCTCTCTCTCTCTCTCTCTGCCGTCACATCTTTCCAGTGGTTTAGCTCCTGATGTTCTTGCAGGTCTAAGTGCCGGGTGGCTGAGGTGTTTGGGCGCCTTCTGGAAAAGATGTGGGTGGGAAGGGGCTCCAGCTGTGCCCCTGTGGAGGCCAGGTCTGTCCTGTGCTGCATCCTCCCCCAGTTCAACAACTACTCCCAGCAGGACGCCCAGGAAATGCTGCTCTTTCTCCTCAATGTCCTCCATGATGACCTAAAAAAGGTGCAGTGACGGCTACACAATCACTCACAGAAAGAGTAGCCGAGTGTGAGTCTGTGTATGTGTGTGTGTGTGTGTGTGTGTGTATCAAGGTTTCAAAGCACCAGATGCGGTCTTCAATAAGTCAGTGGAGACAAGACAGAAACTGCGCTCCTCCAGCAAGGAAGTCAACTATCGTCTCACGTCTGTTTGAGGGTCAGCTGAGCTACATGACCCTCTGTATGCACTGTGATCATCAGTCCCACAGCACGCAGACCTTCACTGTGCTGTCGCTACCCATTCCTACAGACATCATCAAGAGCTCCATTCAGGTACCTTTAAACAGCTTGTCATGTCACATTTCCAATAATGGTGGTCATCGTCCTCAAGTGATGCTGCTTGGCCGATTGCTGATTTCATCAAACCAGGTGTCCCGGCACCGATCGATCGATCGATCGATCGGCCGATGAACCTCTACTCCCTGAAGCTGCCATAAGATACAAAGTTTTTTCCAACTTTCTATCTTTTTTTCTCTTGAGCCACAGCTAAAACCTCCATTTCTCTGCCTCCTTCACCCAGTTCTTTCAGGGTTGGTTGACTGGTCTTTATTCGCTTCAACTCCACGTTTCCAAAATCTCTGCCAGTTTTTGTAGAACCCAGTATGGCGCCATCTATTCCAGCACTGGCTCAGAGCTGGTCTGCAGCCTTTTGGGATCTGCTGAAGGTTGTAGTTTTGGGCACTGTAGAGTTGGTATCTTACTTCTGTGCCATACCAGAGGATTAGGTTTCTGGGACTCGGGAGGGTATCACATCTGGACCTAATGGACCCACGATACAGTTCTACTGCTGACTGCTTCACAGTTTCACCATTAACTTGTCTGTCACTTGCTTATGTCAGTGACCTTGTACAACCCGTTCTCCATTCGGGTCACTTCCAAGAACACAAGTTCTTCTTTCTTCTTAGTTGGGGCTCGTCCTGCACAAGCCAAACCCTGCCTGTCTATTATTATTATTAATATTATCATATCTTCAATATCCTCACAGTTGTGTTTCTCTGTTGTGCAGGATTGTCTGTCAGCGTTCTTTGAACAGACTATCATGACCGGTGGAGAGCAGATCCTGTGTTCACTGTGTGGTCAGAAGAGAGAAACAACAGTTCTCACTTACCTGGACAAAGCCCCTGAGATCCTCACTCTGCACCTGAAACGGTGGGTAGAAATCTATCAATGTCTGTTTAAGGTCCCACTTCTTAAGTTAGAATACTGCTGGAGGCCAAACTATTCATGTACATGAATAGTTTCAATGGGCAGAGGTGTTCAGGCTGAAAGCTGCTTGCCACAACGCGGACGTTTCACCGCAGTGGAGAAAATTATTTATTTATTTTTATCTGACAATATGGGCTAGCATAGAAGGCCTTGCTAGCTCTGACGGTCCGCCACTGCTATTACTATCAATAAATAAACTATAAAATTTGTTATAACAGAATCTAGGTGAGCCGTTGATATAAGCTCAATGCTATAGATAAGTATATCCACAAATGTAACACACAATGCTACTTTAAAAGACTACTGCCAATCTCAAAGGACCTTAAGAGCACATTTTTAAACTCAACAGCCGCCACAGACATGAACACAAGAGGAGGATCCTGTTTAAACCGGTGGGATCTTCATCTCTTCTACAGGTTTGGCCTCAAGGGGAAGAAACAGGTGAAGCTGAAGAATCACATTATATTCTCCAAGAGGCTCAATCTCGCCCCGTTTCTATCCTGTTCAGTGCAGAACACCTCCTATTCTTCTTACCGCCTGTATGCTGTCGTGGTGAGTTTAAACACACAAATGAATGAGATCGTCTATTTGCTGAATTAACTGTTTTGATAATTATAAGTTGAAATATTACTTTGGACGACAGCAGGAAGTTTTAGCAGCCAATACTTATTAAAAGTCTGTGTAAGGGATCTTAAAGTGTGGCAACACAGATCATCAGTCAGCCATATCATTATAACCAGAGTGGGATGAAGTGAAGAACAGTGGTTATGTCATGACGAGTTCACCGGCCACATTGGTCTCGGGACGCAAAGCCTAGTCCGTGTTGTCTCGTCCCACAGAAGATACTGCAGCACAAAATGCTGACAAGTTCAAAACGGTTCTAATAGTATGGTGTCGGACACACAGTGGAAAAGGGGGATAGACACATTATCAGACAGGTGGTTTAAATGTTGTGGCTGATCAGTGTAGGACTTATTTTGAACTTTCAGTTTGATAGTTTCTGCTTTCAACTATTGCACATAAAGCTTAAGTGTTTTATGTCATTATTACAATGGTTGACTTTATTTTGTTAATTTTCAATAAAACACGGTAACAATATCTTAATATAATATTAATATGTTTAAAGATGTGAAAGTTTAGACCTTTTTAATTATATATTTTCGGGATTATTCTCAAGATAAGTGAGCTGAAGAATTCACTATTTGAAATTATTTTCATTTTTGTTGCTTTGCAAATTGTTAACCGTATTGGGATGGATTATTAATTGTACGCTGAATTGACAAACATGAAAATGGAAAACAAAAAATGAATGTATGTTGATCAGAATTGTAAGTAAATGTTTGGGTGGGCCGCAGAAGATTTTCCAAATTCAAATCGGGCCATAACATTCCAAAATGTGGCAGCAGCAGATCCACATCTCCTAAATAAAGTTTGGGATAAAATTCAGTGACTTGTTTTATAGTTAAACATAACAACATAACAGCTTTGGCGATCTTCGTCACTCGTGTTCAATTATTTAAGTCACACTGTCTTCTCACGTGAATCAACTCTTTCTAGAATCACACAGGCAATCTGAACGTGGGTCACTACACGGCTCTGTGTCACAACGCCTTGACGCAGACGTGGCATTGTTTTGATGACTCAGCAGTTAAGGAGATCCAGGACAGCCTTGTTCAATCCCCAAACGCCTACATCCTGCTGTACAGCCGCAAGCCCTTTCGAAAGCCAAAGATCCACGGACTCTAAACTCTGGAGGAGACTGAGCTTCAGCCGTCTGTCTTTTGGGTTTATCAATCGAGTCAACTGCTCTGTTAATGTGTAGCATCTTGTTTTTCTGAAGGCTTTCCCATATCTGTTGACCAAATGAGATCCAAAGTCCAAGAGTTCCTTGTGTGACAGTTTCAAAGGCGACTGGAAAAACAACATCCTGAAGGAGTCAATATCACACAAAGCCACCGTCTGTATTGGAAGCAGTTTTAATAAATAGACAGGAATTTTTTGACGTAAATGTTATTGTTATATCTGAGGCATTTTTTTTAGAGTTAAGAAATAAAATCAACATGTACACGTGAAAAGGAAACAGAATATGATGTCATGCTAGGCAATATTCAGGAAATAGAATCAAATCCTGCGCCCTCAGACGTCTGGTCCATCCAGAACAAAGGGCAACATTATTTAAACTTTGTGCTTGTTTATGACATGTTGGCCAGACAGAAAATCTCCACACTGATGGAATCAGGTAAATTCTTCTGGGTCAGTATAGAACACAGAAATAGAATTAGTCAGATCAATTTAAGCCTCTTATAAACATATGCATTGCTAGTAGAGGCCAACAGGGCCAACAATGTACCCCGAAGATTTGTCCTGTAAATAGTTTATGTTTGAATATAATGTTAAGTATGTTTTAAGAGAGAAAGAAATTCTACAATAAAATGAATATAAGCCGGCAGGCTCTCCTGACGCTGGCTGAACCGACGACACAGACAAGATCTCAGCCTCAGTATCATTTAAAAGCGTTTTAGTGTCTGCTCTAAGCAACATGATCCTCATTAACTGAGTGCAGATTGTGCGAGTGGCTAATATGAACAAGCGATAATCACGATCCCCTATACTCAAGAAATTCAACAGTCTCGTCCGTCAGCTTCAGCATTATGTTAGACATCAGAAGGCTGTAGAGTCAAACCCAAGAAGCAGGGGGTTCGTCCCTTTTATGAGTGTGATATTATGAAGGCTGCTACTTTGAAGAAAAAAAAAAGTAATAATTTGGTCACTTCACAGATAAATACCTTGCCTTCTGGTATTTACATTTTTTTCAGTGTGCAACATCAGCATTTTTAAGAATTGACTTGGCATCTCAAACGTATGCTCCAGGCTGTATACTCGAGCCTGGAGTATACACAAAAAAGAGGGCGTCGGATCGGCTCAGCGTTGCAGGCGTCTTCGCCGAGCGCAACGGAAATGACAGAGAGGAGCATCTGAACCAGCTCACAGCCTTACCGCCCGACCATCAGCTAGAAAACGAAAAGGAGCAACTGTTTGTTTTCTAGATGATCAGTATTGTGGACAGACAGCGTGTTTTAACAAGTACAGGGTCCTCTAGCAGATGAAGCATTGCAGTGTGTCTGCACCCACACCTTCTTACATCTGGGACAGACGGGGACTCATCGCTACCTGCTCAAGACGTCCTAGCCTGCACATGCGCGCATTTCTGTGCGCCAGGTCATCAGAGCTGTGATTTCAAAAACAAAAACAAAAACACAACTTATTGTCCTGAGCGTCACCGCCCAGGTGGAGTGTTCTCTCTTTATTTTCTACGTCTCCATCACAGGGTGGTGTAGAAAAGGATGTAGGCCGCGGAGGACTTGACAGAAGAGGTGGAGAGTTCAGACACCTCGTGGTCATCAAACTTGTACCAGCGCTGTTTGGAAACGTTCTTGCAGTAGGCAGTATAATGGCCGCCGTCCAGCCCCCCGTAATGGTTCTGTTGACAGAAGGACGGTTGAGCCTGTTAACATCTCCATAATATCTAGATTTCATATTACACATATTGGAATGGAAGTTGCTCAGTTTTATTGAGAAGCAGCGTTCAGTTTTTATGCACCAAATATTTGGAACAAGCTCCGAGAAAACTGCAGGACTGCTCCACTCTTAGTTCTTTTAAATCAAAGCTTGAAACTTTCTTATTTGCAGCTGCCTTTCATTAAATTTTTGAAATTTAAAACTTCTTATTTTGGTCTTTCCTATGAAGTGCTGTCTGTTTCAAAAAACACTTAATTATGTCTGAGGTTGAAAGGGCTTAGATGTTCTATTCTAGTTTATTTTTTTGCCTTTCTTTCATTTTTAATCTTTGATAATGTTTTATAATCTTTTTTTTTTAAATTATATCTTAATGTTCTTTATCATTTTGTCTCAATGTCCTTTATTGTTTGTGTAAAGAACTTTGAATTGCACTGTTGCTCAAATGTGCTATCTAAATAAATTTGCCTTGCCTATGAAAACCAGCTTTTTTTGCTGCAAAATGAAGATTTTTCTGTCTTCTTTTTACCTCAGCTGTGCGGTCCTATCCTATAAAAAGTCCACCCTAGTTGGAATTATGGATGTCACGATATCAGATTTTGGTGTCACTATTACAGTGAGAGGAAATAATCACAGTTTCCACAATTATTGACACTATAAAGGAAACACTGCACAAAGAGTGCACACAGATGTGTCATTGTATGAAGCTTGGTTGTAAATGCTGTCTGTGGCATAATGTCAACTTTAACATCCAGATTTGTGTCTAGGTAGTCCGCACCAATCAGAA
The DNA here is from genome assembly GCA_009660295.1 of Lophius piscatorius. NCBI lineage: Eukaryota > Metazoa > Chordata > Actinopteri > Lophiiformes > Lophiidae > Lophius > Lophius piscatorius. Next base: position 54,580 of record VRLP01003351.1, on the reverse strand, counting down.
CCAGCATGAACATTTCCACCAGTTTGTGCGGGAGATGCTCTTCTGTGGGATCAGACAACACGGGCTACTATCGTTTCCCACACACATCACTTAGCTTTAAGCTCCCATGATCCTTTTGCCGGCTCAAAATTTTCACTTGCTGACAGGTGCCATGACTATCAGATGACCAATTTTACACACTTCAGTTGTTGGTGGTTATAATGATTTGGCTGATGTTATGTGTGTGTGTCCTAATTGCTAAAAAATCTCCACTTTGAATTTCAAGGCTTATAAAACAGAGCTGGTGCAGCATATGTGCTTATGTCAGGGTTTCTGGCACATTAATAGGATAACCCAACGTTCCCATGCTGGTGCTGTGGTTTCTTTTCCCCCTTTGTGGAGGGAGTGAAGTTGAGCGGAGGCTGTATAATTTGAAGTTTCAGTTTCACATTGTATAATTTTAGCCCACAGTCCAAATTATTATTTTTAGACAAATAATAACTTATTTCAACTTACAGAAACTCCATAAAGGCTGTATTTGTTCAGGTCCTGTTTGGATCCAATGACGTACTGGGTCAGGTCCAGATGGTCTAAAGTAAAGTCTACACATGTCTGCAGCTTCTGCTTCCACCGACCCTCATATGAGAATCTTTTCGGGGGGGGAAGAAAAAAAGACGTGAGCCAAAAAATGTGAATCCAGATGAAAATTTTCTAAAATTCTTGGACATTTCTTGACATGATTTCCCAAAGACTGAAAGTAAACGTTAGCTACAAATGACTCTACTCTTCGTCTACATCATTTTTAACAAAGATGTCAGCACAGACCGTTTTAAGTGCACAAGGAGGATAGGTGGAACTTTCCAGATCTCCAGCTTCTTGGTGGAATCTCTGTGGGCCTTGCAGTGTCTGCAGAAGACCTTATTGTTGTCCGTCAGCTTCTCCTCCTTAGAAAACAGTCTCAGACAATCCTGCCGACATGCATGCATGTTAGTCAACAATCACAACGCCTCTGCTCTCCCCACATTCCACATATCAATTATGTTTTGATAACCCTTTAATGTCCTGCTCAACTGTTTGGTCGAGAACATTCTGAGTCTGTTACTTATTAAAAATTGTGCCGCGTGACTGAACCTGTTGTAATGCTAAAATAATCCAATGGATGTCACTGTGTCTCAGAATGGCCTGCCGGTTTCTTCCACAGCAAGTATTTTTGTTGCTGCTTGGTGAAAATTTCAGGGACAGGGATATTATTATGACATATTACAGCATGTGAGGACTAACATATATACAAAGTAGTAACTTTTGTATAGTCCTTGGTGAGGACATTAAAGGTCTCCTCAGAGCTGTCAACAATAAATCTGAGTACTGTAGAAGAAACTCAACACTCAAATGGTATATTCTCCCCATAACGTACTTAGTTAAGGCTTACTGACCATAAATCTACACTTAAAGCAGGCACAGCTCCTGGGAGATGCTCTGATGCACAAAATTTGACGTCAGACTGACCTGCAGGGAGCACTTGCTTGTGGAGGCCAGAGGCAGCGACAGGTACATGAAGGTCTCAAATGTCCGTGACTTGCGATAGCAGGTCAGACACTGCACAGTAGACTTGAATTGCCCCTGGAACATCGCTACAATTATGGACTCATTCAGCTGTTTGTGTTTGCTCCAGGCCAGGTTTGCTGCCGTCTCATCATCCAGGTGGTCATTTTCCTCCTCCTTGTACTGCTTCCTGTTGTTCGCCTGATGCCAGAGACAGAAAAACAACACAGTAGTGTACAGGAACAAATCCAGCTGTTGCTGTTAAAAAAAAAAAACCTGCTTTCATTATCCTGCTGAAGCCGAAGGACTGATGAAGAAAATATGGGTTGTAGGTATAATTTTGTAGCTTGCATTGAAAAGAACACAAGTTCAAATTCAATTTCTAAATGATAGAGTCTATCACTTAGAAATTAGACAGATAGACAGATAGACTTTGAATTCAACATGCACTTTATCTCTTCAGTCTCTTTAGCTCGTAGTTGAGACAATTCACATTCATCATAATAGACAGAAATATATGAATAGCAAAAACACACTAAACACACTAATTAAAATCTCATCAAGACTTTATGGATTAGCCCTGGGGAGACAAAGTGGACAGGGATTGGATCAGCTTGATGGCAGAGGGATTTGAACATCAAACAAAAGAGACATGATGAGATGGAGAGTGTTGAGAGAAATGCCCGTCATCGGTTTCTACGATCTAATAGGAACCTCCTTCTACAAATTTTCTAAGAGTTAATAAGCAAATAGGGGCAAAGGCACTACTTTAATTCGACACTATGGGGAGGAAGCATCATAGTTTCTCAAAGTTACCTCCTCTATGAGGATAGCTTAAAATGCCCTTCTCAAGGAAGAAGATGTTTGACTAAAGAATTATACACTGCTGATTCAGCAAGCTAGAAAAATGGAATAATCTAATATCAAGCAATGGAATTATTATTTTACCTTCCCTTATTCAAATGCAAATGAAGTCAATAAGATCAGTCAATAAAGGCAAGGACTTTGGGTCAACATGCACAGAGGCTCTGACGGAGCATCAGACCAGACAGATGCAGACACGCCACACTCACACCGCTGCAGGAGGATCAAGGACACACAGCTATTTACTTACTCTCTAATATGCCATCAAAATGAAAACCAGGTGAAAAAACAGAAAGAAGGAAAATGATAAAGAGCTAAGTTTTCATTGTTAACAGACAAATGAGCAGCAGCATACAGGGATATTACGAGACAAACTCAGAGAGCCATTAATCTAATCATTAAGTGGGTTTACATGAACCGCTTTATTCTGATTTGAATTGGTTTAAGAGCCTCATCTTCCTTTTGGAACACCTTTCCTTAATAAAACACCTAAACCAAATGTCTTCTGGTTGCAGAGGGGCAGTATAAACCTTTTCCTAAACTGATCAGAACAACAACCACCCATTATAAAAAGTGGATGGGAGTACTTTTTTGTTCTGCTCCGTCTGCATGTGACCGGTGTCGAAACTGTAGTGCACAATGCCAGCATTTAAGAAACTGAACCACAACAGAGATTGTTCTTTATACAAACTTCAAAAGAGTTAAACACAATGGTGGGAAAGTAAGTATCAATTCATTCTAGAAACAAGTCCAAGAAAAACTGGCAGCAGGATCCATGATGGACTGAAGCGGCAAACAAATCAAAAACTTTGAAGGTAAGGATAAATCACTTAACAACAAAGTGGATCAGAACACTAAGCTTCCCTTTGTAATAAAAAAAAGGAGGAAGACCGCTAACCCTAACCCTTTTCCCTCAATCCAGTAGAAGTAAGACTGTTATTATCAAGCTGTTGTAATTAAAAGCACCACAATGACACCAAAACTGTCCTGGGGTGCATTCCAAAAAGCAGGTTTAACAAACTCCAACTTTAACCCTAACCTCTGGGTGGATTAACCCTGAGATGGGAAATTCTGTTCCAGAACATCTGATCTGAGTTGGGGATTTCACTTCAAGTTAGTTTGAATCATATTGACCTATTAAACAAAGTAAATACCATTAACTGGCTTAAGAATCCCACTGGCTGCTGTTTCAAAGCAAGGACATGTCCACTTGTCTAACATCCTGCTGAGAGTCGATGTAGAGGAAGTTCCCGTTCGCAAGAAACTAAGAAGCAACGCAAGCTTTGCTCAGATTTGAGAGATATCTGCCGTGAATGATGTCGGAGATGTACAACTTGCGAATATTACAAATTAATATACGTGATCTAAATGTGTACTGAAACGGTGTCTTTGGACCAGATATTTATCGAATAAAGGAACATCAAATCAAATATAACAAAAAAGGGAAAGAGACGTCAGGCTGACAGCTCTGCTTCAGGTTCAGAAGGAGGAAGAGTCAGGAACAAAATCAGGGTTTGTTGAAGAAACTGGAAGAAAACTAGGTTCTTCCAGTTGGCCAAGTTGCCATGGTAACTGACTCAAAGTTTAACTTTTCTCGCCTTCTGGAATGGGAAAAACATTTTACTCATCTCGGGGTTAACACTAGAGGTGCACTGATCGGTCAGCGCCGGGAGGCCTTGTTTGATGTGATTGCTGATCGGCCGAGCAGCCTCACTGAAGCTGATTTCGTGGCGGTTACATGCATGCGCTGTACACGCACACCAAGCATTAACTACCATGGCTACAAACATCTCACCATCCCAGAAATTTTTCACTCTGAATGAAGACAACACAAGTCTCGCAATTTGTGACACCAGTAAGGACAAAATAAGCTGCGGAGAAACAACCCTGAAGACGTTTGTCACAACAAACTTAATCAGACACTTCAAAATTAGAAAACCCAGAGGAACAAGTTTCAAAAAGCTAACGTTGGCAGCGCGGTTAAAGTTAGTAGAATGGCAGAGCTAGCCACGAGCCCGCTGCATATATTTATGCTGTCCACTATGAACGGCGCCCCTGAAGTCCTTGAACAAAGCCAAACATATAACTTATAATGGACTCAAAGAGGCTTAGAAAGTTTCATTTTCACTTCTAAATGTCATACAATTGGTTTAAGAAAAACAGAACACATACATAATGCCGACCAATCTTACTTCCACTGTAGTCCTTCAAAATAAGAGCACTTAAAATACATAACTCATTGTGTCTTTAAAACTTAAAAAAACAGAATCAGCCAAAATCAGTATTGGCCTATCAGACTTTATAAAAAGTGGTGATCGGCCAAAGACACAGACATCCTCTGATAAAACATGCAATATATTGTATATGTCAATTTGCGCATGTCACACAGCTGTTACTATTAAATGCATCGGTGCATGTAAACACCAGATCCTATTAGATCACAACTCATTTAAGCAATTGACCCGAAATCTTAAAATGGAATGATTTCAATCAGAATGAAACAAAGCGTCCATGTAAACCCAGCTATTCTATTCAATTCATGGCAAGCATATTTTAATGTACAAATATTATACTCTTTTTAAAATTAAATTATACCACACTCATTATGCCTTTGAGTTGCAAGTATGAGGAATACCTGGTTAAGATCCTCATGGAGGCCATCCATGAGGAACAGCAGCAGCTCCTGGGAGTCTTGCTGGTCGTAGCCAGCAAACTGTTCGTTGATTTTGCCTATGGTGATCTTAAAGTCTCGTGGGCTGATGCACTTGTACAGACCGGTCCACAGGGCTTTCATGATCACAGCAAACTCATCCACCATGTCCCCTTTATGACCAAGGATGTTGTTCCTACCAGAGTAGTAGAAGAAAGAAGCAAATGTTAAATATTCCCCTCACACCCAGTTCTGTATAATAAATAATTCCACTCATCTGGGTCCGGACCTGTTGATGTCTTTAATGTAGCAGTTTTTGTTGAAGTATGAAGCCATGGTACGGGTGTTACACAGACACTGTAAGATGGAATTCATATAGCACGTGTTGCCCAGGTTGCGTAGACCAGTCAGAGATGGACCCTGACCTCCAAATAAAGGATTCATGTTGCGAATTTTGTCGGCTGAAGGCCATGGAATCTCCACTTTAGGATGCACTTTAACAGGAGTGGGTCTGAAAGGTAGAGGAGCGCATTAGAGACTACTTGACAGTTTCTGCAGAAGTAAGACTAAAGAAAACACACTTGAATCGACATGGGACTGAACCCAGGCTCCTTGTCAAAATGCGTCCTCGTATCTCAATTATCAACAAAAAACATCTTTGCTCCTTACTTGTTTTCTCTATTGATGGTTGGTATGACCACAGGAGTGGTGGGGGCGATGGCCTTCTTTTGGGGCCCCTCCCTCAGGTCTTGGCTGATATCAGGGGAAGAGAAGGAGCGTTTCAGTTTGGACTGCTCCCGCTCCTGCTTGGTGTCCGGCTCAACTGGCTTAGGCTTGCTCTGTTTAGCAGTCGGTGGTGTGGAAGGTGGGGTCTGGGGAATGGTGACCTCAGGAGGGTATAGGTGAACGCGGTTGGTTGGGGAGTGGTAGTATCGGTAGGTACCCGTCACTATGTCAAGGAACTAGGCAAAATGAGGTAAACATGAAAATATAAATTGTGAGAAACTGACAATCACGAAGGAGAAAATGTATCTTTCTTTTAAACAGTTGATTTTAATAAGTCCAAATGACTTTAAGATTTAAACATCAGGTACCTTCATCCAACCGTCTGGAAGGCCAGGTACACTCCTGCCCATCTCCTCACTCCTGGCTCTGGTTAAGGGGTCCCTCTGAGAGAATAAAAGACACTTTACGGATAGGTAGTGGTCCACCTATATGGGATGTTCAGTGGAACATAATGATATATAATGATGCATATAATGTTGATATTATTATGATTTTCTGACGGTTGGAGGTGGGGGGGTGGGGGGGTATACTTCTAAGTACTCTAAAGGACAGCTGGAGAGATGGGAAGTGGTGAGATAGACGGGTGGAATTGAACCCTTGGTCGCTGCAAGAAGACTCAGTCTATGCACATAGGATTCATGTATAAAGGAGGCCTACGATGTTTACCCTAACAACAAGGGTGTATCCCTGGAAAGCCTTCAATCCCCTGCGTTGTACAAGCAACTCCTCTGATTGAACTCCTCAAATTAAATGTGACTCATTAATAATCTCTGACAGTTTATAGTGACTATTTCTATGAAGTCAGCAATATGCTGAAGGAAGATAATTACTATTAACTCTATCTGATGTTTTTTCTGAGCTCAGTAATGGAACAGGACAGACTTCCTCGTGTCATTTCATATGAGCTAAATTTACCAATGGTTGAGAAATTGAGAAGTTATGGCCCCAAAAACTGTGGCCATAACTATTTTTTAGATAAAGCTCCTCCTAGTGGTGAAAATATGCAAATCACATTTCCAAAAATTCCTTTGCCCTTAGGTTTACGAGGGTGTAAAATTTGAAAATTAAAAATTAAAAAGTTTTTAACACAGAAGATCTGCGGCAGATGCAGCAGGGAAGAAAATTCCACAATATCCCCTTTTTGGGGATATAGTAAGTGAAACGTAGTTTAATTCATTGGAAACTCTGCTTTGGTGTGGTTTGTTGCATTGGATGCATGTGTCTTAATTAACAAAAACACTACTTTACATTTCCTACAATAGACGTACGGACACAAGTGTGAAATGAAACGTCTATGGGTTGTGGTTGACATGAAGAGGACTCACCTTAATTTCACTAACAATATGGTTTGGAGCAGGTGAGTCCAAAGACGTACTCTTTGAGGGTATGTCCGAACTCTGCTCCTTTCCTCCCCTGTCTTTCTCCTCCAACACTCTATTCTCTTTGTCTCCCTCCTCTTCGGCCTTTTGCCTTTCCAATTTCTTCCTCTCTTGATGTTCTTTCTCCTCCTTATTCAGATCTTGTTCCTCCTTTTCTTTTAACTCCTTCTCTTTCTCTTCCTTCTCCTGTCTTTCCTCCTCTGAACGGCGTAGCTGGTTGCGTTTCTCCTGCTCTTGTTTTGCCTTTTCCATCCCTGCCACCGCCTCAGAGTGGATCTGATTTTGTTCTTGTTCAGACAGAGTGTTGTTGGAGATGAAAGATGGTTTGACAGCGCGGTCAGGGACAAATGGGCCATTTTGCGAGGTGTCTTTCGCCGACCTGTTCAGGCCCGTCGGCTTAGACTCGTCCGACACCCGCACAGAGGGTTTCTTGGTGCGGTCAAACTGGGACAGAAAGATTAGAGCATGAAATTAAAGATGAGTGTTGTATAAGTTACCTTGGAGTCCGTCATTTATTTTTATTCTAGTATTTATTAGGGAAGCCATGATACCTGTGGAACGACCTTGGCTGTTGTAGCCAACTGGTTGGAAGTGCCTGCCACTGAGTCCTTCCTACTAAGATCTGGCTGAGAGTTAGTGTAGCCTGTGACAGGGGAATCAACACTATCGGGCAACATGTGAGTAACCATAGAGGTTTTAGACGCAGGAAGTTCCATTGGTGTGACCCCGTTCACCAACACAGGAGCAGAGGGTTCCTGGGGCTCTGGCGTGACCTCAGGCTCAGGTTGGATTGGGGTCAGGGGCTTTGGTTCCTCTAGGCATGGGTAACTAAAGTCCACTGTTCAAAAATAAATACAATAAAATCAAAAAACAAGTTCTACGAAAATGCATTCAAAAGAAACATTTTTCAGAAACTTATCACCAAAGAAGACAGAAACACTTCATCATGTAACAAACTGGTCAAGATGGTTGCCGTTTAACATTTAAGAGACATTTCAAGAGATCTTAACATCTTTGATTTATTGGTTCAAAAGAACATAACATGATATTTGCTAGTCAGAAACAGATCCAATCCGTTTTGTTTTTGTGACTATTTTACCATTAGTATTCCTGTGTTTTCTCGTTTTCTTAAAAGAGGAAGCATTAATACAAACCCTTGGTAATAAAAGTAAGTCTAGAAACTACACAATACAAATCTATAACATGCTCGTGGAGACTCACACTGAGGGAGAGAGCTGACGATGTTCTGTCTCGGGGGGCGGACTTTAGCGTTGGTGGTGTACATGGGGTAAAATAACAACCAGTTTTCGTAGCCACCCTCCAGCACCAGAGGCTCACTGCGCAGGATGGTGATGCTGTCCCACTGCGGAGTACGCAAAGTCATTAGGATTCATTCAGATCAAATCATTGTACTCAGTAGCACTGAGTTGTGTGTATAAAACACCTTATACTTATCACCAAAACCTAATAAACAGAAAAGCTCAATCTACACTCCTTCAATGTGCAAAAGATGTAAGATTGTATTTATGTTAGAAATTCTATATCTCAGTGTATGTATCACCTTTTACGTATATGCATCTACCTTTGTTCCCCATATTATTTTATGTTTCATGCCAGTTTTGTTGATATGCAGACACTCCCTTTCTTTCTGCTGTAACTGGACCATTGGCTTAAAAACTTAAATAAACTTGTTTACTATTGTTTAGTCCCTAAATTTCTGGATCGTGCCCAGTTTGCATCTTCTGATTTGTTTTAACTTCATGGCTTCTTGGTTTTTTTCTTCAGACAAGTATATTTGCCATTCTGCCAAAGCATATTCACGGCTTTTTAGGTCTGAATGTTCTAGATCACAGGAAAATTCTGAGGCTGTATTTCAAACTCTGAGTCACACTTAAGTGAAAGGATTATCCTTTTTTTAACAATTATACGCAATTAATAACGTCACTGCCATAATCGTACCACTTACCTTTTCTCATGAGACACTTTATGGGTGAGGCACAAGGAAATCTCCTCACTCTTGTCTAAGGTCACATCGTGTATGCCTGTGAGTGTGTGCGTTAGATGGACGGAACCCGATGGGCCGGGCGACCTTTGAAAATATTTATATATTCTAAATATTTATTTAAGTTATAATGTAGCCCTATTACTATAGTCTAGTCAAGAATTAGGAACCATGCCATGTTAAAGCTTAAATCTTGGAGGATATCAAGCAAAACCTGTCTCTGTGATAGTTTAAAACTACCAAAAAGCATGCAGGGATACCGATTGTTTGGAAGTAATTTTAATCAAGGATGTAGAGTTGTGGATGTAGTGTTGAACGAAGCAGTTTGAAATTTTGATAACAGCGTATAATGTTTGGGTTTGATGTGTTAAAAACGTCAGATTTAATGGCATATAACCAAAAACAGACCTTTTCACTTTCAGTCACATTGCTAATATGAGTAATCAGACAAGAGGTAATCATAGTAACAGGAAATGTGCGACAGAGTAAAAACTCAGTCTTTCAGCTAGTATTAATTGTGTTGGACTCGGGTCGGGTTCGGACATAAATACAGAAGGCCACATTAGTCCGGGCCAGGCTCAGTTACAAGTCTGTCAGACTCCGTCGGCCTTGGAAAGAAAAATGAGGCCCGGGCCGCGCTCTATCACCCACACAGGCCGTATCAACTATGTTATATCAGTAATGACTTTCAATGTTCACCACAAGTGGAGATATTTAGCTCTCAGGACAAACACCAGTCAGCCATATCGTTATAACCACCGACAATCGAAATAAATAATTGGTTATCTGGTCATCATGGCTCCTGTAAGTAGGTAGATATATTCAGCAGCACTTGAACATTTTGTCCTGAAGCAGATACGTTGGGAACAGGAACATTTGCACCAGTCAAAGATCATAAGTCAAAAACTCATTGAAGTGTCCGGGAAATTATGCTCTCCCATGTTATCTGATCCGGCAGTAGAGCTTAAGTTAATGCCGGCTCTGATAGAGAGATGTCAGACCACACAGTGACATCACAGTGCTGTTTAGTTGCCTTCACAAAATTAGGCAGGTGGGTTTAATCTTGTTACAGATTGAATCTTGTTACAGATTGATGTATTTGTAACGTACACTAGCCTGCCTTCCTAAATACACCTCTGGATGTAATGAGGTTGACATTATGACAGCACTTACATGCAAGCATCAAACAACAGACATACCTTTTTGCACCCTCTGCTCAATGTTACTTTCCATAGTGTCGATAATTGTGGAAACAGTGAAACACTGATCATTTCCTCTGACAATAATCGTGACACCATTACATCCCTATTGCAAAATGGCAAATATGCAGACACACATGCAGAGTTACCTTAAAGAGGGCATCTTTGAGGCTCTTCAAGGTGGTGCCCAGTCTAAGGTCAGAGACAGAACTGAACCAGTCCAGCAGGACTATATAATCCACAAATCCCCGCTGACTCCATTGGTCTTTGGACGCATCTGGTAGCTTTGTTTCAATCTGATTCACAGTGATTCTAAAAGGTCACAACATTCCAATTCAAGAGGTCAGATGTGAGATTATTTCATCTTCTAACAATCAATGGCACAAAGAGAAACAAGTTCATTCATGAAATGAAACAACAGATTAATGCATTAGCGCTGCCAAAAGACAAATTATGAATAACACTAGTTTTCAAACAATTCTCTCTTACCCTGGGCTAACGGCTTCCTCCGGCACACACATACAGGTTTGGCCTGGGACCTGAATGTGAGACTCCTCAAAGTCCTTGTGGCTACGAGCATCCATGACCATTGTGGTGATTGCCTGGTCCTTCATCATGTGGAAAAGCTTCTCAGCGGTTATACCACCAGCTGACACTGGAGCTATGAGCATCATTAAGTCAAAATAAGACAAACAACTGTAAAAACGTATGAATTTTAAAAAGAGGGGCAAATTAAACAATGGCAATAACTTATTCTGCTTACGTTTTGAGGTTGAATTCTTCAGTTCATTCTGTTCTCCTTTAACCTAACCAAAAGAGATGAAAATGGATACTGAAACAGATATAACTACTTTAAAAATGGCATTCATGCTTTTGCAATTATATTCTAATAGACAAAAGATGTTTTGCAGTACCTGCTGACATACTAGGAGACAAGAGTTTCTATAAACCGACTATAAGAACGATAGACCGCACTCATCCTCACAAATCATCATAAATACCATTTATTATATAGAGCATTATAATTGATTGAATATGATCATTAAGCATGTAGTGTTTTAGGATTCCTTGTCTAATGAGAATTATATACTCAAGAAATTGTAGATTGAGGTGGCGTTGATTCAAATAAAAGTCACCGGAGGCTATTTCATATGAAACTGTAGAAGTAAACTGTACAGATAAAACCTGGGATAACTTAAATCAGATTGTTTAAAATAGCACACATTTGTGTTGTAGATGTTTACAAAAACTGCGACCTTCACATCCATTTGCAAACCTTGAGACATACAGTGCTGTGAAAAATGATTGACTCCCTGCTTGTTTTGTTTCTATTTTGGGGTGTATGTAATAGTAACTGTGTGATACCAAACAAAATAACATAAAACATTGACATATCCAGTAAACACAAAATTGATGACCCATAATTTAATCAGAAAAAATGTTAACCCAAGAGCGGAAAACGCCAAAAACATTAGCCAATGCCTAAATCATCTGTGTGGAAAAGTTATTTGCCCCTTTATAAAATAAAAAAGAACAACCTAACTGCACTTATAACTGGTTTCAGCTGAATTAGACACAGCCAGACCTCATTGCTACCAGACCCGTCAAATCAAATTATACCTTAAATAGATCATTTTCAGATGAATTAAGATGACTCACACATCACAACCTGCAGCACACTGAAATAAATAAATCCAATCCCAGTAGAGAAGAGAAAGGCGACAGGAACAACGTAGTAACTTTAAAGCTATTTCAAAATTTCTTGGACTCCACATATTCACAGTCAGAAACATTATCTACTAATGGAGAAGACTTAGAATAAGGGTAAACATTTTCAAAGGCCAACCTTCCAAAAAACACCAAGAGCACAGTGACAGCTCATTCAGAAAGTCGCTAAAGAACCTAAGGAAACGCGAGCCTCTCTCACCTCAAGAAATCTGTGGATCCTATATTTGAAAGATTATGAGATGAAAATGGCATCCATTGGAGAGTTACAAGTGAAATTCACTGCTAACACAGGAGAACACAAAGGCCTGTCTGAATTTTGCACCAACAAACCTTGAAGACCCCTTGAGCCTTGTTTTATCTTAATTCTTTTTGAAATAGAGATACACACAAAAAATAGAAGAAAACTAGGAGGGGGTCCAACAGTCCATAGTAAGCGCAGTACATAGAACATCAGACTAATTATACTTATATTTGGAATTAAGTGTTTAATCCATGTCAATATGATTTAAAATTCAAATATTGTGACATTTTATTATTTTTACATCATCACCTTTTTGCTGTCCTTTTTGTTCGCTGACGACACTTTTGGAGAGCCTCGATCACCTTTCTCTGCAATATCCTCCTTCCTTTTCTTTTCCTCTTGTCTCTCCTTCTCCTCGAGTTTCTTTCGAACTTCAACCTCCTCATATCTGTTTAAAATATAAGTAAAGTAGAAAATGGTTTGCATAATATGCAATGACTATCTATCTAGCAGGTTGTGAATTAGATAACAAAATGTGTACAATCTAAGACAACCAAGTCTCTAACCTGAGTTTGAGGCTTTCAGAAAGCTTCTCAGCCTCTTCAATGGCTTTTTTAAAGCTGTTTGGTCCAAGCAGGTTCATGTAATAGTCCTTTGTACATTGGAATAGAGAAGAGTTAGTCATAAATAACTTTAATTTCATATACTTGCACTAATCATTTATGTTCACAAAATGTACACATTTAGTGATTAGTAGTCAAAATTTTGAGAAATTAGTTGCAATTAACTATGATATTAACTACCGGTTGTTGCTTGAAATCTGCTCTTTTCTTGATGATGTCATACACTGTTAAATACTTCATATACAGCACATAAGCTTTCTCTTCATCTCCGTCCAGGCGACACTCTTCTGCCGCCTTGAAGATTTTGCAGGCACTCTGGACATAGCTGCATGACAAGAAATAAAATATAATTACCATTTGATTGACATATTTTGCTGTATATTTTACCAATCTCTTTCCCCCACTAAGTGATATTAGAGAAGCGGACAAAATTGGAATTAATATTCAGTTTGTTTTACATGGACTTTTGCTTCCTTATACTATTCATGTTGCATAATTAGTGTATACCATATCCAGTGGTGGACAGTAACCAAGTACATTTACTCATTTACTGTTATTGTATTTTCAATTTATGCTACTTTCTACTTTTACCTCACTACATAACTGAAGGAAATATAATACATTTTACTCATTTCACTGCTTTATGGGTTAAAAAAAATTATCCTGCTTGTGACAGTTCATACCCTTTTTAAAAATGATGAATTGTCTCTAAATGTCACAAAGCCAAAAACAGACTTTCTATGTTGTTCTCACATGTTAGTGATGCTATAAACAGGCTATGATGGTTTTACAGATTTAACTACTCAACATCATAATGTAGTTTGTTACCTTAACCTTTAACATCTAAAGTACTAACTAATTATTAATTCAAACACTATAGTGAAATACAGGAGAGGACCATTCTACCAAATGAGCATCTTAACCATGATGCTCTAAGAATATTTTTTCTAATATAACATACATACTTTACTTGAGTAATGTTTTGAAGGCTGGTCTTTTACTTGTTGAGGAGTATTGACAGTGTTTTATCAGTACTTTTACCAGAGTAAAGGATCTGAATACTTTGTCCACCACTGACCATATCGAACCAAACGTTACCTTCTGGTACTTGTTTTGTCTGGTTTAATATCAGCCTTTTTGTTGAGGTCACCCAGGGATGTGGACAGATACAGCTCCTTGGGCCCAGTGGACACTGCAGGCATCTTCACGGCTGTGTCCAGTCAGAGCTCACATGCAGACAAACAATCAGTGCTGGAAACCAACTCTGGATATCTCTGTAAAATTAAGTAAACACATGCTACTTAGCTGTTAGCTGTCACACAGCATTTACAAATGCCTCAAATGATAAGCTGAGTTCAAGTTCTCTTCTTTTTGACATTGTTTTATAATATTGGCTGAAACATTTTCTATAGTCACAAGTTTTGCAGGTTTATTCTCCTGTCATTGACGTGTTGTTTCCGTTATGTCTTCGATCTCCTTTTCCATCTCCCTGGGTGTTTTCTGTTTGAATGTGAGGATAAAAATTGGGATGATGTCTACATGTTCCTCTAGTTGCTTCCCATGAATGTAGTGTGGATGAAGTGGTGACAACAATAAAACACTCGACCCTAACATGACCCTGGAACTGAAAGAACTGTAGGACCTTTTGACTTGACTAGAAGCTCATATTTTTATTTTATGATAGTCGTTGCGTCAATCTAAGGTAAACTGTTGCTCTCACTGTAGGTGAGCCAACATTAGCCAGCATTACTGAGCGTGTGCTACCATGTCAACACTGACAACAACAACATAATGTAACCTAACTGACAAACGTTTTAGGCACCTATTCGCCGAGATTGGATGACGGTTGACCAGTTGAAAGGTGTTCTATCCGATGTGGACACAAACAAACACTTGTTTAACAGAAACATGAATTAGCTAATCATGTGTTAGCTTCCGAGGTAGCCAGCTAGCTTGGGAGTCACGCAGTTAATCGACAGGTTACTGCGAGCTGTTCCACTACGACGAACACAGCCGTAAATATAATCACGTTCTGCAGTTAATAAATAGCAGTTAGTTGCTTGGGAAAAAAATTTGTAAAATGTACCTCTTATTGATATTCCCTGCTTACACTTCAGCTACTTTTTGACAGCTGATCGCTTGTTCCGCCTTCTTCCTCCCCTATTTCGTTTATTTTGTTCGGCTGCGCACTACTGCCACCTGCTGGTTGAAGAGAATAAATAAATAAGTAAATACATTTTTAGAAAGTGTGTTACTTTCACACAATAATAAACACTATTATTATATTGGGAGCACATCCCATTTTTAGAAGCTTTTTTTCTGGTTCTGAAAAACAAAACTTAATAAGTTCAATTTATTGAACACAAATATTGAAATAATCAGTATATAAACAGTCAAATCAAGTTTAAACAAACAAAGGTATAAAGTGAAACAAGTTAAATAAGAAAATTAAAATGCACATTAAATAATAACGACATTAACAAAACAAAATCCTTGCAGAGAGCAAAACCCTGCACAAAGGCACAACAGTACCCAAGGTTTAGAAAAGATTCATACCGATTTCTTCATTAATATCTGAGTTATTGCCAGCCTCCAAATCTACCAACAACTCCAACAAACGCTCTGAATATATCTCAAATACTCTGTAGTCTTCTATTGCACCTCAATCATCAAAGGAATTGAAGGAACAAAGGCAGCCACATTATGACATCACTCCCCCAAACAGCTGTTTTTTGGGGTTTTTTTAATGCTGAGAAACATGGAACGTCAACCAAATATCCAAACCATACCTCTGGCTAAACTTTTATGAAAACCCATCTTGTAGTTTTTCCATAATCTTGCTATCAAATGAGGAGTGAAAACATAACCTCCTTGGCGGAGGTAATGATGCATATCAGAAAGTAGTTATAGAGATAAATTATTCAAGGCAGGACAGTTTTTTCTCGATTCTTTCTTTATTGGAAAGGACAGATTATCCACATTCTTATTGAATACAACATGTTTATGTCCGGTTTTGTTAAATTCCTCTGTATCACTCCAAAAGACAGTAAAGGAGGAGCAATGACAAAAAAAAGAATGCATTACTGTTTCTGATTCAGAATTAAAGAAGATGTATTTTGCATTTATGTCAATAAATTCGGAAATTGCTGGGTTGCATAGGTAAATATTATGCAAGGAATTTAGGAAAAATCCTATTTTTTTTTTAGAACTTCTTTCCTTATATGCTTGTAACCTCATAATTTTATTCCACCAAGTTTTAATCAAGAAACTTGAACATTAACAACCTGAGAGCCCAAATTAAATTTCATTAGCTCAATTAAGAAATAGCTCTTATTACAGGAGGAAACACTAATACAGACTATATCCCTTTAATTCCAGCGCTCGCTATATAGTTTCTTATTAATGATAGTGATATCATCATAATTCTAAACTACTTTTTGCGCAAAGAAAAGTTTTGTGTAGGCCTACAACAATTTCCATGATCTTAAAGCACGTTGACAATATTTTCTCCTCAATCCACCTCCATTTTTTACATACACTGTAAGGTATAAAGAAACAATAATAATTCAAAACATTCCAAAATCATTTGATCGGAAAGATGTGATTCAGACTGAGAAAATCTAAAGCTGCGAATCGGCCTTCTGCTGTCGCTAAACTGAACAGTTCCTCTTTATGGTGATGATGCTTATTTTTCAACACACAATTTCTAAATCGATTATTAATCTCCTTGCAGATTAATAGTTAATGGTTCCTTGTCACCATTAACAAAAAGTGACAAAGTAGGATAAACTAATCTTGAGACTCATTCAGCATTAGTTTATAACACTTTTCCTAAAAGAGAAAGCAATCACAGCGCGCAAACTTCCTTTCTTTCTTTCTTTCTTTCTTTCTCCCTCATTCTTTTTATGTTTTCATCCCGGTGTTTTATTCTCTGCTCCACACTCATAGACTTTGAGTGGGGCTTTATCTTAAGCAGATATTGTTGCATCATTACCTGTCCCTCTCGAGTACAAAACATCCAAGGCACAATAGTACCCAAGGTTAAGGAAAAACTCATGCAGATTTCTCCATTAATGATTCCTTTGATGTTCTTTTGGGGAAGAGCTGGGGCTTCAGTGGGCTGAATAGAGACACTGAAGTGGAATGCTCAGGAGATTACTGGCGAGATCCTCATGAGAGTTTTTCTGAGTTGTCATTAGATTTAGAGACTGGCAATAACCGAGACATTAACGGAGAAATCTCCATCATTTTCTCCTTAACCTTGGGTACTGTTGTGCCTTGGTAAAGGTTTGTGCTCTCTCAGTGCTTTCTTCTAGTTGCACCTCAGTGGGATTGAGCGGCCGTCTCAAATCGGAAAAATAGGAAGGTAGCAGGTTCGAAACCCTGCAAGTGTACATGTTGAAAGGTCTTTGAGCAAGACCCTGAAGGGGTTCTAATACCCCGAACAATCTGGGGTTCAGGGCGCTGCAGATAGCTGCCCACTGCTCCTCATGCATGGGTTAAATGCAGAGAACCAATTTCGCTTAGTTGTAGTCCTTGTATGATTGTATGTGACAAATGAAGGCTTCTTCCTCTTCTTGTAGTAGTGGCCATTACTGTTGATGCCTAGTTCCTCTGAAGCCTCTGTTCCTCTGAAGTTCCTTTGGCAGGAGCTGTGGGCTCATGTGCCTTTGATGTTCCTTTGGGGATGAGGGTGGGAGAGGAACAGGTAATGATGCAACAATGTCTGTTTAGTGGAGAGGAACAGGAAACCGCTCTGTGGTTCAGAAGTAGGTTTTGGCCCTTGGTCTTAGTCTATTCTTCTTGAGGGCATGAGTCCCAATGAACTAAAAAAAGTTTCTAAAAGGTTAACAGGCTCAAACATCATGGATCAATAACTGATTAGTGGAACATTAACGGAAAAAAAACAAAAACTACAGATTTCTGTCGGAAGACAAAGATCTCGATCACCTTTCCATCAATGGGAGCCATCCTTTCAGCCAGCCTCTGTACACAGCGTTCAGCTGAGTGAGCAAGGACCATTTAGAGAAAGTACAAAAACCTGTGACCTAAATGAATAGCAGCTTCGCCAAAATCACTCCTCATAGCAGTGGAATACTTTGGTTGTGTACAGCTTGGATGCAAAATAAGTCTTAATCGGTGTACAGTAGAGGAGAATCGCTGAAATATCTGGACAGGACAGACAAGATATTTTTGCAGCACAGCTGAAGAAAACAGAACGCATTGAAGTGCCAAGATCTTCTTTTTATTAAAAAACATAATTGCAAACGTTTACGCTGCACTCTACACTTATATATATATATATATATATATATATATATTCCTGAACGCATAGCAGGGGCATTTCCAGGCCATCAGCTGTCAGGCTACCTGTAAATACAAACATCGATATATTAATCATTTTTATTTGATACAACGTGATCGTCAGCAAGGCAGTCAATGCTTTGTGGCTAGTCATAAGCTAGGCCATAGAAAGCCACTACTTTCTCGTTCCCACGACTAAATAAAGAGTGGGAATGAGTTATTAAGTCGGTACCACGAGATAATAACTCGGTCCCATGCGTAATTAAGTCGTGACAACAAGATATAATCTTCATCTGTGGGGCTCCGTGGAAAACAACAATGACAAAACAGGACAAACTTTCAGTAACAGGAAACTGCAGCATCCGCAACTGCATGTTAGGAAAAACGTCACGAATAACGGAATCTCCCAGCCAATCGGATTTCAGAGCTATGGCTCTACCGACCAATCGCAACGCTGCCATCTTATTCGCTGCTTTTATCAGCAACCACTGTATGCCGGGAAGGTTAGCTACGAAGCTAGCACACGTAAACAAAGATATCTCTTAGTCACTATTTCTTTAATTATTGCCCTTGAAATTACACAAGTTACCAATCGCCCAAGTTACTAAGTCGAAGGTAAATAGTCGTTTTTACGTCTTTTGTCCGTTGTAGCTAGCTAAGCGTCGCAGGAGGGGGCGCAAATGACACATGACGTGTTGTTGAAGTAAATACAGTATTTGGCGATGGAGCGAGTTTTGCTAACTGGAAGATAATGTACTATAAAAGATTACTAGACGTACGTTTAATTATAGTGAGTAAAATATTTGACAATACATATGGTCGGCTCGTATTACTCTTCAACATATTGCATTTGTTTCTTTTTCTTTTCTCGTTATCTTATTTCACTGTTCATTCATTGAACCTTATTTGTAACTTGTAGAACTTTACTCTCCGGGAATCAATAATTGGACATGATTGATGATGATTTACCATCGATCCGTCTGTTCCTTTACCCCTTACTTTTTCTTAATCTGCTTTTAATGCAGCATTGTGTCTAAACTTAGTATATTTGTGTTTACTTACAGTTTTTCACTGAACTTTCTTCCTCAGATGCAGTTCATGCTGTTGTTCAGCCGGCAGGGTAAGCTGAGGTTGCAGAAGTGGTATGTGCCTATGTCCGACAAGGAGAGGAAGAAGATCTCAAGAGACCTGGTTCAGACCATACTGGCCAGGAAGCCCAAGATGTGCAGCTTCTTGGAGTGGAGGGACCTCAAGATTGTGTACAAAAGGTAAGTGACTAAGTGAAGTTTAAATAGTGCTGTAATACCCTTTAATTTTTGGTCTTTTTCTTCCTACTTGCTATGTCGATAGTGTATACCATCATTTAACCCTCAAATTTGTATGCATGAATATACACTGACAATTACTAACATTGTAATTACTAACAGGTGAAATCAGATTAACTTGAATTGTCTTGTTATAATACAACTTGTCAGTGGGTGGACTATGTTGAGCAACAAGTGAACAAATTACCTCTGACGTTGATGAGTTGGATTCTGGAAAAAGACACAATTGTAAGGTTTCAAGCTAGTTTGACAGGGGCCAAATTCTGATGGCGAGACATTGGGGCCAGTGCATCTCTTAAAATGGTTGTTTTGTTGGGTGTTCCCACAAACGAGCTAATGTAGCACAAATTGCTGAATGATTTCATCTCTTTTCTGATCGTGAGGCATCAGAACACAATGTGTATCACGGTGCCATTTTTGGACCCAATGGGTGACATGCACAATATAAAGTTGTAGAATAAAGTAACGTGGTTTAAATGATATGCTGCTAGGTGTACCTACATGCACACAGTTAGCCGACGGGCAACCTTTCAGCTGAGTGAGATCTTTCTTCTGGTTATCTGAGTGAGGCTTTCAACACAAGCATACAAATCTGTTTTTTTTCCAGTGCTGTTACTTCACTCATCTGTAGCATTTTACAAACCATGCTTTTTAACAACAACAAGTTGAATTTAGTTATATTTGAATTATTAAATCAATTCAAACCAAAACCACCACTACCTTTAAAATATTTAGTGATAGTCCTCTAAGCAAACAACTTCTTTGGACATACGGAACAATTTGAAATTGCATCTGTTTGGCCAAGTAATTAGATGGACTTCAATTGACAACCGGAATTGGGAAAGGCTTTGGATGAGACATTAATTCTGGCTCATCCAAGAATATCCAGAAGATGTGCCACAAGTCCAAAAAACACATATTTCTAATGTAGATGATGATTGAACTAATGAAATGTAATGAAAATTAATTCCTGACAAGAAGAAAGTAGTTTGATGTGATCGCTTGTACTTGCATATTTTCTGCATGTCACAGACTGATTTAATGTAATTGTAATAACATGATAGTGTTCTACGTTTATGTGTAGAGGGACTAGAATACTCAGTTGGAGTGTCTCTAATAATGAAGACGGAGATGTGGTTTAATTCCCTTGATAGAAAATTTTATTCACCATGTATATACTTTACTTTGGCCTAAATAAGCTTGATAAATACTTCTTATGTAAGACATGTCAGAGGACCGTCTTAGTAATATAATGTTTTGTTTGTTACATCTCGTGTCAGTGGATATTGATGGATTAAGTGGTTTCTAGCATTTAGTTTTCACCTTCTGGTGTGTTATGAAGGCGTAAAACACCCTCTCTCTTACAGCAACTGCCAAAGAATGGAGGATGATGATGCAAATATAAACAGATTTGTCACGGCTAACGGGTACAGTTCCATAAAAAACAAAGGACAGATTATTTTCCATTCAGGATCTCAAAAAAAAAGGAGAAACCAAAGACAAACATCAAAACAGAAGACAGTGACTCTGCTGCAGCACTGAAGGAGGACATGAATAATAAAGAGGACCATGTCAATCTGGTTCACATGTACAATCTAATTAATCATCTCCGCAATAAATAAAATGTGTGTTAAATTTAAAAAGTTAAATATTTGTTCCGAGATATTTATCTTAATTGATTGCATTTTTTTTTGTTACTTATTTTATATAATAGGCTTACAGAAAACTAATTTTATCGGTATATTAAAGCTAATCTAAAAAAAACAATTTAGCCTTAAGGCAACGTGAAGAATGCACTCGTTATTTAGGAAGTAAATGCAGTGGATTGCCTTTTAAAGCTTTTCTGCCTCTATTTCTGGCCTTTCCAAGCAGGTCACAAATAACATTATTTGAACTTTTATAATTTGAGTTTCAGTGATGGCACCAAACGGGTACCTTCTATTATGTATTTCCTCTAAACACCAGCTGTTTTGTTTTTTTAACTGCTGTCGCTGTTCTTCCTTACGATATGCTGTAAATCCGCTGTGTGTTACTATCACTCGTGTTCCTAACGCTGACATGTTGGATATTTGTTGAGAGAACACAAACATTAGCATTTGTCCACAGCACATCCTTGTTAATCTCATGTATGTGCTGCATTCTGTTTTCTAACAATGTTTTTTCAGATATGCGAGCCTGTATTTCTGTTGTGCAGTAGAGGACCAGGATAATGAGCTCATCACCCTGGAGATCATCCACAGATATGTGGAGCTGCTGGATAAATATTTTGGAAGTGTGAGTTTCATAAACACCTTGCAAGCAACATGTTGGCATTTCCATCTACTACAAGATTCAGTCAGGACAGGATTTCCTCTGATCTGCCGCACTTTATGGTGCTCTGATCTCTTAGGTGTGCGAGTTGGATATTATCTTCAACTTTGAGAAGGCCTACTTTATCCTGGATGAATTTTTGCTCGGCGGAGAAGCCCAGGAGACGTCCAAGAAGAATGTGCTAAAGGCCATTGAGCAAGCTGACCTGCTGCAGGAGGTACACACAGTTCTCGTTAGAACGGACAACTACACCTAAACAGCACTTGGAGTAGGGCATTAGCTGATTAATGCTGTCAAATCTCTGAAATGTCAAACAATTTAACACACACTGAAATATCTTGAGACCAAGGTGACTTCAAATAACTTGCGAGGGATAAACCAAAAGATGTAGATGTATTGTTTGAGTTTGTGGAACGCTACACCTGCCGTCACCTTTTTAAGCCTGTCATGTCTTTATTAATAGCCCTCTTGTGTGCCAGTGCTGTCCAGCTGCACTGGCACATTTGCACTGTCAAAGATTTATTTATAGATTAGCATGCAGCAATATTGTTGTAACAGCATGGCTGAACGTACAGGCCAGTGAGACCTTCAACTTTTTACTGCAAAGACCTCCTGCCACACATTTAGTCATTGAAAATTGTGACTCAGGTTCAAGTAAGTAAATTTTAGAGAAGGGGTTCTATGCACTACAAATTGCGATACATATAAACGAGTCGAAGAAGAAACATTTACCGTATCTAACTTTTGTCCAACTCTAGGAGGCCGAGGCACCACGGAGCGTTTTAGAAGAAATCGGGCTGACATAAATCACCATGCTGCTGCATAGCAGATGCAGATCTGTCCTCTGTGTCTTTGTGCCGTCTCCTCCAGTTCACAGCTTCGGTGTTGTATGTATGTAATCACCATCTGTGTACTGTATCATTCTGTGTCGTGTTACGCTTTATTCTTCCCGTTGATGTGGTGCCAAATGTGGTTCTAATGTGTTAATGTTTCCCTTCACCTTTCTCTGCCGGACTGTTAGCAAACCACACTCCCCAAATTTCTTAAAACACCACACAGTATAATGTAGCAACAACATGCAGCCTGAAGCGCCCTACTAAGGTCCTCCATCATCCATTACTTCGCTGTATGTACTGCTGGGCTCACAGGAATATCTGAGGAGCTGTTGTCACATCTGATTTACAATAACATGAATATTCTGAAACGTATTACTTTTCTGAAGGTATTTCTAGAATATTTATACACAATCTGGATGAAAAGAAATACAAATTTGCGCTACAACGAGATTAAAAACTTTTGCCTAACCAAAATAGATGGAAATGTCCTCAATAGTTTTAGAAAACAACATAGTATTAAGATATTACTTCGGTATTAGGAATACTAGTGACATTAATATGCACTGTATAATTAATAATATATTGCATGTCTGACATTTGGCTCACAGATTGAACATGCATTTATTGAATATGCATTGTTCTGAGCTATTAGCCTTGGATCAGGAGAGTGCATGGGTATAACTTGGAAATCTTTATTTTCATGCTGTGGGCAGAAAATTGGTCTCTTCATTTGCATGATTTTTTTCCTTTTAGGCAATTATAAACTAGATCAGTTTTCCTGTCCGTTAGGTTACTCACCTATATCAAGGAAGTTATGTTCTATCCACATCGGCACAAAATACAATTTTGCAGTATCACGGGGCATCCCCCTCATCGGACACAAATCTTCTCGATTAAAAAGCAAGGAACAGCAGGGTTTCAAATTTACCTGATTTCTGAAGAAAAGTCCAGTATATATTATGGTTGTGTAAACTTCCCATAATTAATGTGATAAACATCAAGCCAGTATGTATTAATTTGGGGATTGTCCTCGCTGTACTCATACTTTCATTTTTACTTAAAGACAAATTCTTCACCTTTTTGTAAACGTGATTTGTGTAATGAGTGATTTTCCAGTTCGTTCTGTTGCCCTTATTTCTCGGACATTTCACGTATTTTCCTGACTGTAACATTTGAGTAGTTTGTACTCGACTCTGGAGATAAATATTTTGTCAGTGTCTTGCTTTGTCCTAGATTACAATAGTAATCCAAAAGAAAGAAACCATATTTTATGTATTAATATTCTAGTTTGGCGTACTCCTAAAGAGTAATATATGACCAAAGAACACTGTGTTGTACCTTTTCAGTGTGTTAGGAATACTAACGTGCCAGAAAAGGGATTTGGAACAAAAGGATGTTTGATGAAAACATTTATGTGGGGATTATTTGGCTACCATCATTACCAGTATTGGATAATCATTCCAGTCCTTTTAAAGACCAGTCTATCCTGAGGTCCTTTATTATGGAATGGAAACAGAAAGATGAGCTTCACATAACGGGATACAAAGTTGATATCACTCGTCAGTACACTGCAGGAGAACACGTCAAAGATACTCACCTCAAAACGGTCGTTTTTTTATCTGCATTTTTAAACCAGTGCTTTTGTTGAACATTTGTAATAAACCATTTAAGTTAAATCTTTGGTTTGAGAGAAAAATCTGTTTTTGTATTAAACACTGCCAATACATTTGCCAACTTGTTTTCTTATGTTTGAAAGTTATTAACAATAAACATATCCAAAAAAACCCTCCTTTTCTCCATCTTCTTTTTACTTTTCCGTGACAGTGTGGTGCAGCTTTCCCAGTTTAAGTGTCTCAATAATTTCCACAAGTTTCCAAAAGTAGAATATTTACATAAATACACAGTGGTACCATCTTTCCACAGCTGCAAAAATGTGTAATCACTTCCTCTACATTCACAGGTGTAAAAATAGAAGTAGCATTTACAGATTTGTACAGTTGCTTATACGCATGTCGCCTTTTCCATTAGGATGACTTAGTATTTTTCCATTAGGGTTCACTGTTCAGCAGAAGATTGTAAACAGTCAGACTCTAATCCAAGTCATTTTTCTCACTTGGCTCTGTTCCATTTCTCTCCTGTCCGGGACTTGTTTCAGGGAGATTCTCCACAGTCTTTTCTTTTGCCTCTTTATCATTGTCCGACTCTTCAGATGAAGCCGTCTCTTCAGGCAAATGGCTCTTTTTCTTGTGCTTCTTCTTGCTCTTCTTTTTGCTCTTTTTTGAGTGTTTGTGGCGGCGATGAGTTTTGGGATCATCATCGGGGAATTTCTCCTTTTTATCTGGTTTCTTTGGACTCCTTTCTCTGCTGGAGCTTCTTGAGCTTTCCCTTGCTTTTCTGTGGGTGTCTGTATCTTTGTCTCTACTGTCTCTCTCGCTGCTTCTATTCCTGTTCTTGACTCTATCCCTACTCCTGTTCCTAGACCTGTCTGACTCTCTGTCTCCATTTCTACTCCTCGACCTGTCTCGGCTTCTGCTTCGACACCGATCGCTCCTCCTATCGCTGTGTCTGGATGTGGATGACCATCTGTCCTCTATATGCTGGTGAGAGGCCCTCCTTTCTCGACTCCTACTCCTACGCCGGTTACTGTCCCATTTGCCGTAGGACCTCTCTGACCTTGGTGGAGTTCTGCTGTATTCGCTCTGTCTTCGTGATCGCTGTCCGTATCGCTCTGAAAAATAACCATCTCTGCGACTCCCGCTTACACTTCGGTCAGGTGACAAGTGCAGGTCCCTGTCAGCTTCCCAGAATTCATTGCCAGGGTTGCGGAATACATGCAAGAAGTTACAGTGTTTGCCTTTGGGACACTTCTGTCTGTCATACAATCCTGAGAGAGAAGCAAACACAAGGCAATAAATACACTGATACAAATCTTTATTTCTGCAATAATTTCACCGACTGATAGTTTTTTCATAGCAGTGTGAATAAGTATCTCACCACATATAGCATTCTTCCATCGTGTAACAGGGCATATCTCACAGTGAAGCTGCCGGCCTGCATACCACCTCCCATTGAACCTCATGAGTGCCTCCTTACAATGCTCCTCTCTGGAAAGAGCAGAGACACAAAATGATGGGTTTATCCAAATATTCAAATATTGTTCTCTTGATGTTATTAGGTAGAATGCAGTGGAGTTGTAGTGTAAAGGCTTACCTGTCAAACTGAATGTAAACATTTCCTCTTAGGTGTGGTTCATAATTGCAGCTGACCTGTAAACAGAAATGTAAAACTGAAACCAAACGTGCATCGTGACCACACATCCCGTCAATACGGAGCTCAACATTAGGAATGGGGCTGGTTTATAAAAGACAACTGTCTTGAAGAAAATCTGAGACATCGATGACAGCTTCAAGGGTCATTTATGCTCCATCTCCTTACGAAAGTAGATGTGTGTGTTTTAAACGCTGCTTCCATCAAACTCCTATCTGCTTCCATGCATCCTTTATGTTGGACGTTATAAAACCATAAAATCGCGCTTGAGAGTCCTAAAATTTTTCATGAAACAACCAACTCATTATATCCCCCTTAAAATGTTAATATTATTAAACCGTCATCTCCGCATCCGCCATAAATATCATTTTCTTCATATATGTCGTTTCACAGAGATCTACTTTGTATGCATAGTATTTTACTAATATTTCAACCACACAGGTTTTTCTTCTTTCTTTTTTTAAAAAGTTTTTTGATCGATACTTCCCAACCTTAAGTGTTTGAAAGGAACGCAAATTAAGGGAATCCTTCCGTCCATATCTGCATACATCTTAACATTGACCCTAAATGACTCTTTTTTGGGAAAAGACTGTAATTTGGGCATATGAAACTGTCAACACTGTCTTACCTTGAATTGCACCACCTTGCCAATGCTCTTAAACTCTTGCAAGACATCATGGTAGAACTCCAGGAAAGAGTCCTGCAGCTCCTCTTCACTGTGTTCCAACCAAGCGTCAATGTCATAATCATCGCGGCACGACTCCTGCATGCCAAACGTCATAAACATACCACGGATCATGAGAGTTGGGCTGGCTGTCGGATAAACGTGCTTCCGGGAACATCTGGACTCAGAAAGACAAATTAGATATATAAAGTTATTCTTATAATTGTTCTGTACATCCATTTACCATTAAAACTGTCTAATTGAATTTTTAACGTCGCAAGACACATCAGAGAAAAATTAACAACCTGTTTCCAAATCGGCACGCTCCGGTCTTCAAGAAGAATGGACAGTTGGCTACGTCCCTCTCTGTCCCAAAGTTCTCAGAGTTTTCCATCTTAGGAGCCTCAGGATTCATCCACGGTCCACCATTGTCTAACTGTATGTGAGAAAATTCATACAATCACATGTCTAATCTGCACTGTTTAACATGAAACTAGAATGGGATGGTTATGCTGAGGTTTGCCAAAATGCTTGCACAATGGTAACAGCAATTCACAAAACCAAGAAAAATGACATTGATTTTAAACTCTTAACTGTAAATCTTGTTTCTAGAAATCCCTTAAATTTGCTCATTCAACAAATTTAACTAAAATAAGCACTGGACAGGGTATTTTAGAAATAACAAAACTAGAATACTGACACAGAAACATTTTACAGAGTTCCATACAATTAAGAGTAGTAGTCCGAACGAATGTTATATTTTAATTAAATATATTTCATATTTATAAAGGTTAATTTACCTGTGTTATAACTATTGTAATAAACCTAAGAGTTATATGTGCAATGTGATATTCAAGTGCATTTATACCTGGTTTTCAGCTTCATCCAACATTTTCTGAACAGCCTCCTACAAATGGTGTAAAGACATGGCTGGTGAAAATGTGTAGAGGTCAATATACTGCAGCATATCTGCTACTGAGCGTTAAGACCAAATTCAGGACTGGCGTCTGAAAATATAGGAACTTTTGAAGTAAACAAGTTCATGGATTGTTTTCACACAAAGTAAAAGATACAGATCCTGGTTGTGATAGTTGTGGGGTTTTTCTCTTTGTGTGTATCCTTAGTTAAGGAGAACGATGGTTGCATGTGCCACTTAGTCAAGGAAATGTTAAAAGAAGGACCATAAGAATGGTAATAAAAAATAACATTTTCAAAAAGATATGTTTCATTTTATGATTAACTGAATCTTTCAGTCGGGAAGTTAACAGAAATACTCGTTATGAAATAGAAGAGGATATATTTCTTTTGTTTCTATCCTCCCTGGGCCCGTTTCACCTCTCTGTCTCGCTTCTCCTTTTGCTTTTGCTCCTTTTCATCTTGATCTCGTCTCTGCTGAGTCTCCCATTCTTCCTTTATCATCCGCTGTGAACACAAAAGTGTTTGTGAATATTGATTTTATTAAGAATATTCCATCAAATAAGCCATGGTGCACTTGCCAATAGACAACTTTATGAACAAAACCCGTAGTACATGCAAGATTTGCTTCTGAGATGTAGAAGTCGAAGCATTGTTGGAGACTGAAGACTTACACCTTGGATTAAGACATTTGGGTTTGGAGAACAGTGTATGTGGGATTGTCTCAACATAAATAAAAATGCCCATTTTTATTAATAATAAATAATGAAAGCTATGCAGGGTTGCAATTCATGTTAAATGTATTTACTTTTAGAAAACAATGACGCTCTATGGAACTGAGTGATTATCTTTGCCCCTATCACAGAAGAATTCTTAAGACAAATTCTGGATCCAGCGGATGATGAATGCCCTTAATTCCATCACTTCATTTCATCAAAATCCATTAATAATTTCAAACATGATCATGCTAACAGAGAGATACACACCTCCTTAGTGGAAGTAATAAAGTACAAACTGAATCAGCTCAACGCTGTAGGACTACATCAGTCTAAACAGAGTAAAATATGTAAACCTGCTACGTTTACAAAATGTGATAATGGGTCAAAAATACTCAAGTCTCTTGAATCAATTATACTACTATCAATATCAATGACAGATTACCTCCTCTTCCTCTCTTCTTTTCTCTGCAGCTTCCTCCCTCTCACGTCGCTGCCTAAATTCCTCCTGGGCAAGTCTCTCTTTCTCCAACCACTCTTCATGTAGACGAAGTCTAATAAAAAGTCCAAAATAAAAAGTTAAGATGGATCGAGACCGCAGCATCTTCTCTCCTCGCTGCCTATTATACGACAATAGAGTAATTTTAGTAGTTGCATACCTTCCCTCCTCCTCAATATAGGTATCCTCATCATTTTCTATCTTTATTTCTCCTTCATCACATGTTCCGTTATTTAAACCTATAAAACAGGTTAGTTTGGTTTGCTGTTCAGTTACATATGTTGTGATGAAATAACTATATTATAACACATGACAACACCAACATGATGGCAATCATACCACATTCTCTGGATTGAGCAAGAGCTTGGCGTTTTCGTTTTCTTCTCTCTTTCCTCTGTGCAATCCGGCGTTGTTTTTGACTAAAAAGTGATGAAAGATGACATTTGTAAGATTTACAACATCAGAGAAATAGGTAAGCATGGCTGCTAACCCCTTCATCTCTTGAAGGGTTACTGTACATTTCCTTGAGTAATAAAGACATGTGCAGAAAGTAATGTTTTCAATGTCAATAAACCGTTTGAAACACTTTTTTAATTTCAACAAATTCAAACATGAATGGCAACTTAACATCAACGATAAATGATAAGTGTTATGCTAGCACCGACTATGCTAGGTACCTACGCTAGGAAAGTATTAGCCAACATTGTAATGTTATTTGTGGTCTTTATGTTACTACACACCACATAGAAGTGAGCAGATTTCTAAGTTACCACATATATTTAGAGTCGGATACAGACCTTGGCTCGGGAGCAGACGTCTGGGGAGGAGTTGTTGCTGCCATTACAGCTAACAGTATCTGGTTAGCCAGCATGTTAAACTAATGCAAACACGCGGGTCACAGTTATTACTTCTCATTCACGTTTAGTTTAAAAACGTTTATGACTTGATGAATTCATTCTAATGAGAATTTGGTTAGTCAGAATAGTGATGTATGTGATTAATTCCTGTTGAAACCAGTGGCTAAATTCATGCTGATAGTTATTGACCAGGCCGTTCCTAAATTATGTGCGTACTACTTCCGCGTACTTGTAGTACGTCATCAGTCGCTGGCGAATCCAAGAGTTTACGTCGACCAAGTACGCCAGAAGTGTTTTCGTTCCGCCCATTTGCGTCGCTCGTGACTCCTCTATCCCGAAATGCATTTCGAAAGAAACAACAAGTATGGCGGTGGTGGTGGAAGGGTCCTCATAACTGTACGTTGTAACCCCGTATAACCACTGTCTGAATGTGGTTTGTAGATTCTTTCAGGAGATAATTTAGATGTCAAAAATTCGAGATATGTGCTTGGTTTATCAACACTGAGCCTTTTTGAAGTTTTGTTCCTACGTTTTCTGATTTCTGAGTTCCAGCACACTGCCTGTTTTTCTGAGACGCTGGTTTGGGTGTATTTGCAGTTGGTTAGTATTGCAAACACAGTATTTTAAGATGTTTTTGCTATTACTGAGCATTTAACCAAACCCGTAGATCTCATTTTAATGAAGGCACAGCTGAGCTGAACATATGCACTCACACAAATGAAAGCCATTTCTCTGGAATTAGAAACTCTGGAGTGAGTCTTTGATTTGTGTCTGTGTCTTTGCCTGCACATGTTGGGGACGGCGGAAGCCAAATCAAGTCAGATTTCATCCACACTGTAAGTGTCAGTGTTTTGTGTTTTCTTTGTGGACTTTGTATCCACGCCTGGTCTAAATTTAACAGCCAACAAGGCCAAAAAGAAGTGGGATAAAATTTACAACAAATACACGGTAATCTGCCTGTTTCTCCGTTTAAAATCATGCAAAGAGCCGATTCACCTGAAAGAATCCCCTTTGCCTTCGTTTGAGAACCATATGAAATGTAACAAAAAAGACATTTTGAGTTTGTTCCTCTGTGTAATAAATAGGCTGTTTTCAGGAGCTTAGAGAACAACCGACAGGAAAAGGCAGTTAGACTTCTGCCATTTGGCCATGGAATAGTCTGATTGATACTGTAATCCAGGGGCAGCAGTCTATCAGTCCACCTCAGCTTGTTTCATCCAGTATGGAGTAGCCAACATGCCAACCCTCTACCCCTTTTGCAGGGGTAGCCAGGGCAAGCCAGGACCCCAGGAAGAGATCCAGGGACAGTAAAGCTGTGCTGGAGTTTCTGAAAGAGAGGCGGAGAGGTAAGAGGAGAGAGAGAAAGCAGCAATGTCCAGGGAAGAGGAGAGAGAAAGGGCAGCCTCAGCTCGTATGGACCGTTTGTTGTCTCTAATGGAAAAATCTATTGATAAAATATAAAAATGAAATCTTCAGTGTATAGTATTCTTTTTTTTAACATATAAAGGTGTTGTATTAACAATAATTAATAGTCATGCAGGTATATTCAGGTATGGCAGATCAAGATCAAGAACATTGCAGCAAATTAATATATACATGACTATTTATCAGTTGATAAACTAGTTTAGCATCTTCCTGCCTGACCGCTCAAACCCCCTTACAACAAAAACCATCATTCACCCAACCTCTTTCCCATCAACCCAAAATATTGGATATTAAAAATATTTTTTAATGTGTTTTGGGGGTTTTCAATTCATTAAATAAATGTCAAATGCTTGATTTATATCCTTAAATTGAATTTGAGCAAATCTTGAGTACATTTGTATGCAAATTAGTACAGAAGATGATTAGGGATGCATGTTGAGTTTATTTTTGAAGCTTGATGCTAAATGAGTCAAATTTCAGACAACTAATCTAAAATAATTTTTAAAAATCCTGTGGTCGTAATCCCCTCCCGTAAATTACTGTTAAAATTGCACAATATGTAAGTGATTGAAAAAAGGTTTTCTATTTTGAGTTACAAGCATAGATTACATGTCTCCTAAATCTTTCCAGAACCGGTTCATGGGATACACTTAATAATAATATAATAATAATTCTATTAATATTCTAACCTCCTCCACTTTCTGATTGTTCCATAGAAAATGTATTAAAAAAAAGATTACTTTTTAAGCATTGTTCCTAACATGAACCTTTACTAAATCTACAGAGTTAAAATTTCTTTAAAAAAAAATCTTGGCAAAGTACAAGAAACATTATATACACAATAATAGACAATTTCTGTTAAACTGTTGAATATGTCTGTGTATTTATTGCTTATGTAATACCTAACATCATGAAACATGGATTTTATTTTATTTTCCATACCAATGCCAAAAAGGTGCTTAACAAAAACCATAGTGTAAACAAACAAATAAACAAAAAACATACCAAAATAATATAAGAAAAATCTTTAGTACTGTCAGACTGAAAGCCATACACAAGTCTTAATGCACCTGAACACCTGTACTGTGACACTACCTGTTCCTTCCTGTGATTTCTGTTCTACTACACAAAAACACTTTCACTTATTCAAGTTAAGTTCACTTGTCCTCAAATAAAACTCCAGTTCCCTTTCCAAAAATAGAACCTGATAATGACTGCAAGCACAGAGCGGTACTTTGCGAGAACTGCAGACGTTTATTGAGGCATCCTTAGCAGTCAGTCTCTGTAATCTGTCAGTCGGTCTTCTTAACCGACGATGGCCTGAGGAAGAAGGCAGGGTCTGTCTGGCAGCGATAGCACAGAGCCTGTGGGACCACAGCATACAGGACATTGACAAGCAGGAAGACAGACTGGTTGTCAGCGGGAACTCTGTACGAGAACGGCGTCCGTGTGTGAAGAGACGCGCCGATATGAGTGAACTGCGCCTGTGGCGTGAAACAAAGAGGGAAAATGACAGTGATGACTCACAAACTCACAAGAACTGTATTCACACTAGCATGGACATGGTTTTATTTGATCACTTGCTCACAGGTACATTACATTTATACTTAAAAAAATAGCTGAGGCTCAGGATTTCACAACACCATGATGAAGATGATGCCTTACTGAAATAATGTTTTTTGTTTGTTTTGGTATTCATCAGTTATCGTATCTCTCTTCTTTTTTTTTTTCTTAGTGAAATGAGCATGCATTAAAAATGCATCAATCAATTCGTACAATGATCCGGGTTGAGGCCCGACCCAGATACCGGGCGAGTAGCATATTTGGAGATTGCTATTTTTGTCTTCTCTACACACATTCCCTTCATTATGATTATGTCAAACATCAGTGCAAACTTGTAAATCTGAAAGGAATTCCTCTGAGACCAAATCATGGATACTCCTGGCCAAGAAGAAGGATACTATCAGCGTTGTAGCAAAAGTTTTTAGGAGCAAAAAAAGTAAAAATAATCACACGTTCAAACTTTACAATCCGGAAAGCGGAATAATTAAGGGCGAAGAAAAAAAACGTGTGAATTATCCCATTAGTGGAATGAGGAGCCATAAAACTTGGTCAGACTTGGGCACCACTTTTCATCCACAAAAATCTAAAATGTTCAACCTAATAGACCCCTGCTAGTTAACATTTAATAGAAAGTCCAGGGAAAAAGAGATGAATGGCATGTCTCATAGCAGCCACGGCTGTGGGAGCATCAACTCTCCTATTTATAGTCTGGCTGAACAGCTGACATTAAAGCAAATGCTGGCAATACCACCGTTCCTCTAGGTCTGAAGTCAGACTCTGACATTATCCCACTGCTGAGTGACGTGCCAGCCTGCAGCTCAACCACAATAGCTGCTTTGTGAACTCGAGATGTGATTGGCTAACTCTCCGCTCCCAACGCTCTTCAGAGTTTCCATCTTTGGATATAAACAGATAATGTAAATGGCGCTGATTCAGACTTCAGCGCCTCCCGATCTGAAACAACTTCATAAAGGGAAGTTAGTTGTTAGTAGATAACAAGAAAAATCCCTCTGCTGTCATCCACACACAAGCTAACGGTCCTACAGTTTACCCAACACCACGAGGACTTTCAACAGAACAAGGTCAAAGGTCAGATGAGACCAAAATAGAGATTTGTGGCAGAAACATCTAAGATGGGTGTGGCACAGCAAGAACGAAAGCTATAAAGAGAAGCCCCTGATGCCCACTATGAAGTGTGGTGGATTATTATTATTATTATTATTATTATTATCTGTCATACTCTGGGGTTGCTTTTCTTCCAACCGTCCTGAACATCTTTTTAAAAGACATGTTTCCATGGATTCAATGAAATACCACCAGATACTAGATGAAAACCCAAAAGTCTCTGTCAGGAACCTTAAAGTGGGCCGTGGCTGGACCTTCCAGCAGGACAATGATCTGAAGCTCACCTCAACATCAACCCAAGAATGGTTCAGAGGTCACAGAATAAAGGTTCTGCCATGGCCATCCAAGTCACCTGACCTAAACCCCACAGAACATCTGTGGGACTTGCTGCAGAGGAGAGTCCACAAGCGTGGACCTCAGAACCTGAAGGAGGTGGAGAGTTTCTGTAGGGAGGAATGGTCTCAGATCTTCTCCATGTGTTCTCAAACATCATCACACACTATAGAAAGAGATTCAGGGCGGATATTGTAGCAAAAGGAAGCTGCATGAAATATTAAATGTAGGACGGCGATAATTTGTTAGAGAAAAAAAGAAGATATGTTTTATGTTAAGAGCGGAGTATTTTTGAGTTTTGTTACTTCAGTTAAAGGTTCAATTCTTATAATATATACAGATATATGTATAAACAAATACATTTTTTGCATCTCATAGGACTCATTTTTTTAAAGGGTGCCAATAATTGTGAGATGCATTCTATAAATGACTTTGTAATCGTAAACGATGAAAACCACAAAGTCCCGCTTAGAAAATTATTTAATTTGTACGGGTTGTCCATTCTTCATCGTAAAGCTTCCTCATTTAAATGTGAATTTTTTTTTTTGCTTGAGTGGATAAAGAGGCTGAGAGCCAATAAAGATAGAAAAGATAAATGCTTTGATTATATTTAACTTATAAAACATTTTTATTAATCTTCCTTTTTACTGTAAAAAAAAAAGAAAAAGAAAAACGGATGTGTTTCAAGAGGTTCTATAGATATATTACAACACAAAATATGCCTTAAATGTAAAGGCTTCTGCTATCAAAAACACTTTTAGCTGATTACGGTGTATTAATATTATAAACTGACTTAATTTTCAATATAGATTTGATTAAACCGAAATGTATTGGTTGCCAGATTTCTAGGGGACGCCGTTTGTAATGAAGCCCAGAGGAAAAATATGATGAAGTCCCTTTTATCGTATTTACAGGAATAGCTATGAACTTAATCGTATTTACCTCACTTACTTATAATTCCGCTGACATCAGTGTAAATTTGCACTTTAGCTCAATATTTAGTTTCGTGCTCAACATTTAGCCTCAACATTAAGATTCTGATCAAATATTTAGATTTAATATTTAGGTTTCAATACTTACATTTATATGTAAACATTTAGTCTTAACATTTATATTTATATTTAATATTTAGCACACGATGCCTCAGAAGATAGATATGACTAAGTTCATAAAAAATCCTGTAAATGTGATTAAAAAAGGGTCTTTAAAAATTTGACACTGCTTTTTAAACGTCGTTTGGAGCTAAATGTGGCAAAAAGTTGTTGTTAAAATCATCATGTGCTACTTTTCAAACGGCGCCACATAGATTTTCAGCCCTTCCTGTTGTACAGTCAGAGTTACATTTACTTATCCGCCACATTTAGTGTTTCAATCAACAACCTTTAACTGCAAAGTCTTAATTGTCTTTGGTCACCAGCCCAGAGTCAGGAACAGGACGTACCTGTGCCAGCGCTCCTGAATGCACAAGAGTCAAATCCAGCATCCACTCACATCCCGGCACCATCAGACCGTAGAGGGCAGTGACATAGTAAGGTCCAGAGTACAGCATGCTGACCAGCATCTGACAAATATGGACACATCTTCAGAAATCTGCGTGATGTCGATGTTAGGACGGAACTCTGCGGTCTGATACCTACCTGTATTTTAGGATAGGCTGAAGGGTCTCTCAGGTAAGGCTCGTAGTGTCGGGTGTAGTCTTGAGCCCATTTGCTGGAAAAGTCCAGAACAATCTGAAACACAGGCAGCATTAATACCGAAGTTCTTCACATATAGACAATATTCTGTGTGCTACTTTGAACAGTTGACAGTTTTGGGGGGGTTTCTTACCAGGCCCCTGAAGACGCAGAAAGCAAAAGCAGGGATGAGGTAGATAATAAAGACTAAATCCAAAGGTCTGTGGAGTAAACGTTTCCTTCCAGTCTCCTGGAATCCCTGTGAGAAGTGTGATGTGATATTCAGAACGACATGATCTTTCTCTCACACACATAAAACGCTGCATTCACGGCGCAAGAACTGGACCCCCTACTGATTTCTTCTGCTCTTTTGTGAATCGAACACTAGTTTGTGTGACACAAAAAAAAAGCCCGAAAACTTTTCGGAGACGAGGCTCCCCCTAGTGGCGGGAATTTGCAACTGTCATTCCTCACACTAAAGTCTAGTTTTTGAGTTATCGCTTTGACAAGAACTGTCCGCATAAGTTAGATTCTACTTAATTTAGGTTACTAGTTGAAGTAGTTTTCTTGAGTTCTTCAAGAATTGTCCTTTTACAGAGCATGATAAGACCCCGAAAAGCATAAAAATGTGAAATTTCAGCTTTGGAAATTCTTCACTTAAAACCTAAAAAAAAAACTTGAACTATAAAAACAGTAATAAAAAACATTTGTTTATTATTGGTGCATTAATCTGACATTATTTTATTTCTGCTGCATTATAAGACAAATATTACGCACAGTCGGGAGACTGTAAGTCAAATTCAAAAGAAGATGACTGAAAAAGTCTTGAAAACCCATGAAGTGGTGCTAAAAGGACTTGATGATTCAATCCCTATGGAACGATGACACTCTTGATGTTGGCAGTCTGATTGGGCTGGTGCAATGTAGAGTAGGTACATCTTTGGGGTCATCAGGTGCGCCCCCTCTTCATTGACGGTTCATGGGCTAGTCCCTCGTATTCAGACTCAGTTGACGCTGTGGGGGCCGCTCGCCCCCTGAATACCTATTCCTCTAGTGATGGAGCGACGCTTCCGGAAAACGACCTTCTGTAGAACGAGTGACTCACTTTAATTAGAAATGATTTCTGATCCTGCGTGCTGTTGCACCATAAATGTTGCACATCTGTTTCTTTTTCTCAAATATGAGAAAAATTTGAAAAAACTTGTTTCAAATTGTCTCCAGACAAGTTGAAACAGGGGAGCCAAAGGCAACGCATTCCTCCACGACTCCCTGCCCATATGTGTTTAATTAAGATTTTACATATATTTATGGTTATTGGTTTGGGTGTTGTCCCTATTTGTGTTTAAATCTGGGTTTAAATCAGCATAACTAGTTCGGATTAAGAGGTTTTAATGTCCTACATTTCAGAAGGCATTATCAGTCTTACACCTCAGGATAAACGTGTGTTTCAGGTCCTTTGTTATAAGTCACCCTCCCCTGAGGCGACAATCCAGGGTGATCAGGTCCCGGAGTATATGTGTATCTCGTAGCCAATTGTGTTTAGGCTACACTTTGGAATTTGGTTTTTCTTTTTCTGGTTGTATTAATCTGTTATTATTGCGGTATTATTATTCTTTTATTACAGTTATATGAACCCATATTTGAAGTTGTATAAATCTGTTGTCTGACTGTTTCTGACTTGTTGTACACAAGTTTTGTTAATCCCTTCATTTCATTGGTATTCCTGTGTTATTACTATTGAATAAAACTGATTATTTTGTATATGAGTTACTATTAATGGCAGTTAAAATTGATGAATGTTTAAGCCAAGGACTTAATTGACATACTATTTGGCACCATGGCATGTACACTTTGGATGTTGGCGTGTGTGTGAGTGTGTGTGTGTGGGTGGGTGTGTGTGTGTGTGTGTGTGTGTGTGTCCACCTACCTGATCCTGAGACTCTACCAGTGTTGATGATTGGTTGAAGATTCGGAGGCAGGCCCAGACAGACAGTGAGATATATGGTATGTGGAGAAGGAAGAGCGGACCCATGCTGGTCCCATATTTCCCTTGGAGATGACAGAACCAGATAATATCTCACTGTGAGAAAGAGTTAAACACTAAAGATAGCAGTATTTACAGTCGAGTCCTTAACTTATTACCTGCAAAGTTTAGACTATACTCAGCGAATGTATATACAGAGTGTCACAGAGACTAAGCCACATTGGCATATAAGGGAATCCATTATTTTTAGTGCACATACCTACGGCATTCCCAAGAATGTAGACACTGGCATGCATGAGAAAAGATCCCACCCAGTAGAGTCCAATGGTTCTGTAACTGTCCCTGTGCAAACCACGTAACACAGCCAAAGTCAGATGAGCACATTAATCACCCAATAACTCAACAACATTAATACACCGACATTAATACACCGCATAAATGTGAGGAGCGTTCTTCTATATTATGTCATTCTGTGACGTACTGTTAAACTGCAGTATAATCTGGGAGAAAAAAACATACGACTAAAGTTAAGGCGTCGTTGGAGGGCAAAAAGAAACATGTGGTAATTGGAAAGTTTACAGGTGTGACCTACTCGGCCTTCAGACACAGAGCTGCAGTGATGAGGCGACCTGCACTGAGTAACTAAAGTAACTTAAAGCAGAAAAAGTATTATAGTATATTAGCATTTTTTAAAAATGATTTATTTTTATATTTTTATTGGTATTTTTGCTTATTATTATCATTATAAATAGTATCACATCCTGCCACAGATCCTTCATGTGAACGCAAAATTATGTCATGGATCATTTTAAAATCTCATACTCCAATAGACCTTAGTTTCCAGGAAGAACAGGATTGATTTCGGTAAAGATCAACTGCATATTTCTGCCACTATTGGGAGCATTATGTACAAAAGTTTTCCGGCCATAATTTCTCTATCATTGGTCCGATTTAGTCCAAATTTGGTGCATATGAATCAACTCAAGGAGATCTATCTGGTCTATATCATATATTCACTTACTTAAAAAAAAAAAGAAAACCACTGTTTTTGGATGTATCTTCCACATTTTATTGAAGGAGATCAATCACTGCTTGTACTACACAGGAGATTGGGGGCTTTTAAGGGAGATACACTTGCTGTCGGGGACGACAGGGTAGGCGTTGTTATTATTATTATTATCATCGGTAGTTTTGTAGAATCAGCTGCGGCACCAGAGGGAGACGGTTCAGCCATTTAATAAAAAGTCGGGGTGGATCCTAAGTCTGTGCATTTTACGTGAAGCATCTAGGCAGTGGTGGATAGTAACTAAGTACATTTACTAAAGTACCTTACTTAAGTATAAACTTGAGGTAATTGCACTTTACTTAAGTATTAAGATTTTATGCTACTTTATTCTTTTACAATATAACATGTCAGTAGGAAATGTGGTACTTCCTGCTCCATTACATGTGTGTGATGGCTGTAGTTACTTTTCAGAGTACATTTGCTTCATACACAACATTCCACATATCTACAAATGTGGGGACGCTAACTGTTTGGGATGAAGTGGAGAATTACTTTATTGATTTGAGAATATTCTCAGACTTCTTAGTAATTAGTGAAGTAGTTTGATTACTACAACAGTAACAAAGATCTCGAGAATACTTTTTCTGTAATAGTAATGCAGACATCAGGAAAAAACAGTTTTGCAAAATAAGTACTTTTACTTTCATACTTGTAGTACATTTTGGTGATAGTAGTCACCCAAGTTTACTTAAGGTTTTGAATGCAGTGCATGTACTTGTAGTGAAGTATTTCCACACTGTGGTATCAGTACTTTCTCTCACAAAAAGGATCTGAATACTTTTTCCACCACTGCCTCCAGGTGAGCGAGTGATTATGTGAATTGTTATCATTCCTGCTGAACAGGTTGCTCCTTGCCTTGCATGGCAGCCTCTGTGAGTGAATGGGTGAATGCTGGCTTGTGTTTCTACGGAGCTTTGAGAAGTCCGTCAGACTTTAAAGTACCAAGTTCAGTTTCTTTCGCCTTTTTAGTAGTATCACATGAACATTATTTTGATTAAAATAAATATAAAATTCTGTAAATATACAATCATTTTCTGACCAGTATTGTTTTTTTTAAATTGACAAGAATTATCTGAATATTTATAACAAAAATACAATGAATAATAATAAAAAAAAGAGGAAAAAAAAGATGGATCTCCTACCCCCAAGTAATTGCTGCAATCATGAGCAGATACATGAGATAGTGCACACAGCCATCCCAGTAGGTGATCATGTGCCCATGAGCTGTGTTAATATGTGGATCTGCCTGAAACACAGGGTAGATTCATGATTAGACAAGTCCGCAGGCACATACAGACGACTCCAAACCGGACTTACTACACAACACTTGCCACTTTAAGGTAAAACGTCACAAATCCATCAATGATGTTGTCCTGCTCCAGGCCGATGATCAGGTTCACCACACTGAGGAATGCAGACATGGCAAACACTACACAGACGGATGCATATATTTAGTTTACAGCAAGTGAGGGGCAAAAAACAGTAGACACATTTGATTTATTCCCTGGCTCCCTAGCCATAACACCAAACACACACACACAGCAACACACACACACAGAAACACACACACGGGGAGTACAGATTAACAACATCTAAAGGCTAGTAATAAGTGGAATATCTACTTTCAAAATCTGACAGAGCCTTATTATTCCCAGCTTTTTTTGTCTGTTTTTTTTTCAACTAAAGAATTATGCAATTGCGATTATTTATTTTTTTTTACCAAAGAAGAGTGGGTCTACTGGAGTCTTTTTCCTCAGGATAAAATGGACTGAAACTGCCAGGATGGTGACTGTTGTACACCCAGCAAAGAAGAAAGCCTCTGCACTGCATAATAATAAATAAGCAAAACAAATCATTCTTATATTATGGTAAAAAAAAAAATGTATGCAACGTTAAAAGAAATCCTAAAGAACAAACGAAAACAAAAAAAACCCCAACCTGTTGCTGTCGATGAGGGAGTTGAAGGAGTAGCAGATGGGGATGGACATCAAGGAGAGCACGAACACCCCTGTGCCTGCAGACGCACTCATTGTGCACGAGGGTTCAGCCACTTGTACAAGGAATTTGGTCTTTAAAATAATCCAGCCTCGTAAAATCACATCTTTAGTCTACAAGCTGATACATTTTCAGAAAGAGTGAAAGGTCATGTTGAGTCCAACAAAAAAAGTGGGCACACACTGACAGCTCTGCGTGTATATGCATGCTCTGCTGAACTCACTCTCTTTCTCTCTCTGCAGTGTGTGTGTTTCTGTGTGTGAGTGTTTGTGAGAGTGGGAGAGACACAGAGAAATGCTGACCCCTAGTGGTCGGTTTAAAAAAAACATGAGGCACTGGAATAATACATTTTAAAAATACATTATACAAATAAAGATATAAATATAGGGGATGTGGGAGTGGAAGCGTCTTCCTCGAGTATGTTGTGCTCTACCAAAACACGTAAGCATCAAAACAGTGGGAAAAACATGGTGGTACCAACAAAACAACCCGTGCAAGTAGACAGATCTCAATGACTCAAATGTTAAAAGTTCTTTATTCCAACTTTTCTTCCAACAATTTGTTATATTTGTTTTATATTTGATTTTATATATTTATATGATTTTTTTTTTATCATAACATTGCTTGAACTCAAATGATATCCTCCTCCTAAACTCCCTTATTGCTCGGAAGAAGGCTCCAGAAGCCTAAACGTCAGCAGAAGTTGGAATAAACAACTTTTAACATTGGAGTTATTGAGATCTGTCTACTTGCAGAGATATTAATGTTTGTTTAAAACAGAGGTGGGGACTCAACCTCTGGGACTGCTGCTAATATTTATTCCATTTCGTTTTTTGGTTGATTATTTATCTTTAATTATTACCATTACGCATCTCGTGCGCACAGCAACGACTAACCGGCAGTGTACGTTTTCAGATTAGCTTACTATTCATTTTTGTGATACACATATAGATTTATATTTAACATTTACACATTTTATTTAACATTGTTCTCCTGGGAAAATGAATATGAGCTCATAAGTCTTTCTGTAAGTGTGATTACGTTAAGCTCACTTAAGCTTAAGTTATTTTAAGTCAAGCCATGCCTGAATTACAATCCAAAAACATCAAAGCTACCACGGCTAATCAAAGTGTCATGAAATGTTTGTGCATCATATCTGTTTTATTTGCTAAATGAGGCAACAAAAAAAGCACATCCGAAGATGCATTACTTTTATCTGCCCTTTGTAAACACTTCCGTTGTCTTGTGGCTTTTGCAGATTGGTTTTCTTAATGCGTTGGTTTGTAGTTTTTGCAATGTGCGTGCATTGTTAAATTGATGAAGATGTTTTCTTCATTCACTGTGCATTATAAATTAAATGTATTATTATTATTATTATTACTGTACGCATGTGTTGTCAAATTGATGATTGGAGTGCGTTTGCCCCCGTCGGCCACCGTACAAATCCACATAGGGCCTCCTATACCCTCGTTTGTGAGAGTTTCCTTCAGGTACTCCAGTCAAGAATCTTTGGGTCTCTGTAGAAAATAAGAGTACTGGAAAGTGCCTTAAGATAACCCGTGTTATAATTTGTCACAAAAAAAGTAAACCATTCATAAAAAACTATTTAGAATGAAATAAATTACAATTTAAAAATGCAATACAATTGCTAGTACATTTAACAATTCATATTTTAAAAATAAAGCAAGCAAACAGCACAACTACCTGTGGCTAGGGTGTGGAGTAATTTAATAAAATATGGCCAGTCGAACAATAATAAATACACAATAACTGGTGTACAAACAGTGAGATCATACACTCCCATTGCTCTTCAGACCTAGAAGCAAAGTCTGTCATGTGTAGACCCTGTTATCTGCCAAGAGAGCTCACAGTAGTCTTCATCACTGCTGTTTACATCTCACCAGATGCTAACGCCCACCTACATGACGTAATCGTTCTCTTAATTTGCCCTGAAGTAGCACACCTACTTTCGGTGTACCACTGTCTGTACAATGACAATAAAGGCTTGAACTTTGAGCGCAGTCTGTCAAAACAATGCTTTTATTTCGAAGGTATACCAGAAACAGTTGTCACCCAGTTCAGTTTCCGATAGTGTACATCCGGTTTGACGACTTTTTCCTGAACTAATGAACTCTTTGCTCTATTTGTTGTCAACTTTACATCGGCTCGTGTCATGAGTGCAATTGTTCTTCGTATTGAGTAGTTGTCGTCACGAATTATTCGAACTCTTGGATGCAATCCAGGACCGATGACGCTGCAAAGGAACCAATACTTTGTGACGTCAAGCCAATATTAGCATGCTGCTAAATGAAGCTAGCCTAACCAAACAAGCTAGCAGGTAACTTGAGCATCAGAGAGCGATGGCGTTCTCTATCAACACCACGTAAATAAACAACAGCACATTCGCTGCGGCCAGTTAATGTTCGACTGTCACAGACGGTTCTTTTTAAAGGTAGAATAAGTTGAAGAAAAGTCTGTCGTTATGTCGACCGGGAGTAGCGGCAGCGTCGGCGGTCGCCTAGCGTCAAACCATGACGGTCAGGAAGCTGCGTCCAACTCTGCGGTCTCTGGAGCCGCAGCAGTGCTCTCCAACGCACCAGCCTCTGGTGCAGCCCGGCCAGCCTCTCCGTCGGTCCTCGGCCTTCATCGGGAGCCCATGTACAACTGGCAGGCGACAAAGAGCTCCCTGAAGGAGCGCTTCGCCTTCCTCTTCAACAACGAACTCCTTAGCGACGTGCGATTCATAGTCGGTAAAAGCAGACAGGCCCAGAGGATACCGGCCCACAAATTCGTTCTGGCTGCTGGCAGCGCCGTCTTTGACGCGATGTTTAATGGAGGGATGGCGACGACCTCTACGGAGATAGAGCTGCCCGATGTGGAGCCAGCAGCCTTCCTTGCCCTGCTCAGGTAAAACAGAAAGGTGATCACGGCCCACATCCAAGCCCACCTGTATTTAAACCTGTTCATTATCAGACATCAGTTACATCTGTAGGTGGATGAAAGTTAATTATTTATTTCACCGAAAGCTTGGATTAACAAAACGGGACAATAATGATGGTAGCAGGTGATGCATTTATATTCTCAACCTTTAGACAAAAATCGTTAATAAATTAAAGGGTTGCATCTATTATAGAGAGAGCTGCACCAAGTTTGATCAACTAATTCTAATATTCATCTAGATGCAATAAAAATATTATATATTAAGATCACTTCCGTTTCTGTGTTCTAATTAACAACAGTCCTGAGCATATCTATCAAATATTACTTTATTTTCAGGATTTCTATCCTTTAAATACCAGTTTCTTTACATAATATATACATTGTTTTATAATGGCAAAAATACAAAGAAAAAAAAGAGATTAAAATTTTTTTTTTTACACAATTTGGGATATGTCAGCGATTAGCAAGCATTCTGATTTAATTCCATTTTTACGTTTTGTTCCGCATTATTTTTCTATCCGAATTTGAAAATGGCATCCTCACATAGAAAAATACAATGACAATAAAAATGACAATTTTGAAGCTGTGATACCAGAATGAAGATTTACAACTTGCAATGCATGTTGTTGTTGTTGTAGTTTTTAATTAA
The DNA here is from genome assembly GCA_009660295.1 of Lophius piscatorius. Classification (NCBI taxonomy): domain Eukaryota; kingdom Metazoa; phylum Chordata; class Actinopteri; order Lophiiformes; family Lophiidae; genus Lophius; species Lophius piscatorius. The sequence continues at coordinate 10,141 of VRLP01003351.1, read as the reverse complement.
CTAATACCCATTTACCATCTAAGAGAGCGTGATACACCGTATGTGAAACAAAAGACAAAATATGATCGACAAAGATGAAAAAACAGGCAGTAACATTTACGAGAGGTGTAGTGGTTTGTGTTCCATGCAGCCCAGCCAGCCCAGAGCCTAAAGAGTCCATAATACCGAAAACAAAGCAGCGGTATTGACCTCAAACAGTGGCTCAACAGCCACTGGTGATCCCAAGTAACACTGAAGATCGGGTCGTAGTAGATGCTGGCGTGTTGGGCCAGGATCATGCAACAACACTCCCACCAGGGCATAGGAACCCCTACAGTGTCTAACAGTAGGCAGATAGTCCGGTCTGTTCCCCATGCTGGAGGAACCCCCAGGACGCAGTGCCCAAAGCACCACAGGGTCCCGAGGTACAATGAACAAGCCCATGGCCCCAGAAGGACCCCGACCAGTAACACCGGAGCACACACATACACAAGCGGAGCACACAGACACACCGCCGGGGGCATGTGATGCATGGTTTACTTAATCTGTCTCAATGGGTCGTGTCTGTCCTTATCTTTTTATGTGTAAAAATAATAGTTTACACAGTAAAATTGTGACTATAGGATCTGAGATTGAAATGACCCATAAATCCAGCTTCTACAAAAGTTGCTGCTTTTTGCATCATCTAGGCCAAGATTTCATTAAAAGAATCAACAGTGAAAAGACAAAAATGTCTCATGTGAGACAAAAGGATTAAAGATAACAGGAGACGGTGCTCGTTTCTAATTGTGAGGATTTTCTGTTTTTTGGACAAACAAAGCTTATATGAAGATGTGACCTTTGGCTCTTGGGTATCTGGTTCTACAGTTAAAAATAAAGATTTGTTAAAAAATTCTAAAATAGCCTAGATGAGTCAACAAACATACAAACACAAATGATGCGCTTGTGACAAAATTGCCTCTCCTAAAATACTGATGTCTTTAAATTGGAACATTTTGTCATAAATCTGTCTGATGAAAGTGAAAAGAACTTAATCTTTCCAAATCTTTGATCCCAACCTTTGATACTCAGTGCAGCAGACTGATTTCAGTTATTACCAGTGAATACCTCAGGTACCAGCCCCCAGTGCTTTTCTGCGACACCAACATATTCATTTCTTTAAGAAATTTATCAGAATAACGCTCGAGGGCTATAATGAATATTTAATATATGGAACATAGATACCTGACTGTACACATTGTGCTGTTTCTTCTGTAGGTTCCTGTATTCTGATGAGGTCCACATTGGTCCAGAGACTGTGATGACAACTCTGTATACGGCTAAGAAGTATGCCGTCCCTGCTTTGGAGAGTCACTGTGTGGAGTTCCTCACCAAGCACCTCAGAGCTGACAACGCATTTATGCTGCTCACTCAGGTTGTTTTATATCACATACATACTTAACACGTCAATCGTTATTATACAAGGACACATACTCTTGGTTTTGTGTCATCTCGCCGAGTTTCGTGGAATGCCTGTAAAATTCATTTGAGCCAGGATAGAAGTTGAAGTTGATGTTTGGACATTATCCAGAGAAATGCTCTTCTACTTTGAAATGTGCACATGTATTGTTTTGTAGTGGTGGCACAGAATGATGGTCTCCATGTCGAAATAGAACATCCGAGAATAAACTGAGAAAATATATTCTTAGTATTGTATTACAACACGCCATTCGTGGCACAAGGGAGAGAAATTTAAGGTGGAGAACTTCTTGGAGAGTGTTTTCTTGGAGAGTATGAAATAATAAAGTTCATCTTCTCCTAAGCTGTTAATCGTTTGAGTAGAAGCCCTCACAGTGGTGTCGTCTCGTTTTCGGCTATTCCCTTTCCCGGTCGCCACAGTGGATCATCTGTTCCCATCCTTGGTTACCGCCGGTATCCTGCTGGCTAACAGTACCAGAGACAGTATTTGTTAACCCGAGCCCCAAGGGGTCCGGTTTAGAAATAAGTTTTGTGTTCCGTATATTCATTTGGCATCGTTTTATGCATCTTAAATGGATCATCGACTATTTTTATGACATTAGATATTCTACGTCCGGTTCATGTCACCATTTATTTGGACTCCACATTTTATTCTGCTGCTATTCAGCTGATTTATGATAAAAAAAAACATATCTGAAATATATTCTCGCTATATACTGAAAATCTAAAGTAATTCATTTGACCACTTTAAGATTTAAGAAATAATCTTTATTTTCTTACCAAAACAGACACATGTCTTAAATCTTTGGTGTTGGAATAGAATTATTTGAAGAAGAAAAAATTACTTCCAATATTTTTCAAAAAATAATTGTTTCATTTTCTTTTTGGCTAATCTCACATAATTTGTAGTAAATAAAAAATATTAACTTTGTTCACAAGCTTTTAATAGTCTCCCTTGTTGCATAAAAAAGTAAATGATCAGTAATGACTAATAGCTACTTAATGGTCTTCTTTTGTGCTTTGATTACAGGCAAGGTTATTCGATGAGCCTCAACTTGCCGGTCTCTGCTTAGAAACCATAGACAGAAGCACTGCGGACGCAATAAACGCTGAAGGCTTTACAGATATTGATCTGGGTATGTGAGCCTTTTTAAAATTCCTCTTCCTCTTCCTCTTTATGTGGTTTGGTTGGATGTAGAATGATGAACTTTGACTTTGTTTGTATGTGCAGACACCTTATGTGCAGTGCTACAAAGAGACACCCTCAGCATCAGGGAGAACCGTCTGTTTGGGGCAGTGGTACGCTGGGCGGAGGCGGAGTGTTACAGACAACAGCTTCCCCTGACCTCAGAGAACAAACAGAAGGTTCTGGGCAAAGCCCTCCCACTCATCCGCTTCCCACTCATGACTGTTGAGGAGTTCGCTGCAGGTAATCACAGTCTTTCTTAGCGTACACCAGAACCTTTTTTCCCAAAACAACACTGGGGAGTTAAGCTATTATTAAACGACACGTATAATAATCAAATTCCTGATGTGTTCATACAACTCAAACCACAGAATCCAGCTTGATATTCTTTCTTGTGCAACAGGGCCTGCCCAGTCTGGAATATTGTTCGATCGGGAGGTGGTAAATCTGTTTTTACACTTTACAGTAAACCCAAAACCACGAGTCGACTACATCGACAGGCCTCGCTGCTGCCTCAGGGGGGAGGAGTGCAGTATTAATAGATTCCAGCAGGTTGAGAGTCGATGGGGGTACAGTGGTACCAGCGACAGAATCAGGTGAGGTGACGGAATGTTGGAGTCAGTTCTTAAGCTCAGCAAACTGAAATGTATCTGTTTCTCACTTTCTCCCTGTCTGCCTTTACCCTGTTCAGATTCAACGTTAGTAGAAGAATATCCATCGTGGGGTTTGGCTTGTATGGTTCAATACATGGACCCACTGACTATCAGGTCAACATACAGGTAACTTCTGCCTCAATCTGACACAGGTCTTAGGTCTGGCTGTGTGAGACCACCTCTGTCTGTTCAGAGCCTCACATTACACTGTATTGACAATGAATGAAACCCTCACAGCTGATACATAGAGAAAGCGTATTTTTCTGATTATCAAACATTAGACCGTTGCTTTTTCCCATGGGATCTCACGGCGAAGAAAAATCACAGACATCAAGTAAATCAGTAATAAAAATATCCCAGCTTTGATAATTCAGCCAATTTACTGCACTGACCCGACAAAGAACTTTGCAGGAAGTGGGAAAAAAAGTGGGTAATCGTTAGATTAATCATAAATGAAGTGAAGATTGACATTTTTGTGAAGATGCCCTTATATGGGATACGGTGGTCTGTTTACACTTTTCCATCACTCGAGCAATTTCTTGGTCTTGATTCTTTTAAATTAATTTTCTTCTTTTTTCTACTCTTGCTCTTATCCATTTGAAACATTTCACTGCACTTTTGATAAGACCCCCTTTGGTAATCAAACGTGAACTCCGAGGGTAACAGTGTTTGGAACTGGAAATGATAATTGAATGATTTTATGAAGTCTGGTCCTTCAGTTTGAGCCCATTAGAGCAAGCAGTCAGCACTTAGAAAAGCACATAGTGGAATATTTAATGGGTGATTAAGGATTTTGGTCACAGCCAATAATTAAAGACACCAAGTAAAAAAATACTCTTCCACACAGAAGAACTCAGAAAAACACACTTTTAACAGTTTATGGTTTGCATTTGCATTTCATGAATTAATGCATTAACCTTTTTTCTGCAGATCTTAGAGAGCGACAAACGCATTACACTGGGACAGAACGACACTGGTTTCAGCTGTGATGGCACAGCCAACACCTTCAGAGTGATGTTCAAAGAGCCTGTGGAAATCCTACCCAACGTCAACTACACTGCATGTGCCACCTTAAAGGTCAGTCTGGATTTACAGGTCCCAAAAACTTCATCTTATATCATTTCGCTAATTTCTGTGCTAATTCCGGTAACAAAACAGATAATACACAAAGAACTTATCATGATCAAAATTTGCTCAACTAAATTGTATAAATTCTGATTTATTTGTTTTTTTTAAACCCAGGTTTCAATTAACCAAATTCCTGCTTTTTGATTGTACACCCCAGGGCCCAGACTCCCATTATGGTACAAAAGGGTTGAAGAAAGTAACCCAGGAATCAACGACAGGGACCAAGACAACATTTTTGTTCTTTAGCTCACCTGGAAATAATAATGGTACATCAGTGGAGGACGGGCAGATACCAGAGATCATCTACTACACCTAGACCCAACACGGTATCCTGTAGGGACGCTGCACTATAGAGAGACCTCAGACTGCTGGGACGACTAGACTGAATTTTGTAGTGCCTCATGAACCCTATGATTAGGTGATGTGTGTGTGTGCGTGCGTGTGTGTGTGTGTGTGTGTGTGTCTGTGCGCGCACTGGACTGCAAAAACAACACTTCTGATGTAAGAAAGTGTTTCTGGGCACAAACTCCTCCATCAGTTGTAAATGGTTTTAGAACTGATGTCTTATCTGTGTGCTGTTATCAATAAGCTTCCAGTACAGAGTCCTGCACGAGTGAAACTACACAGACCTCAGCCATTTCTTGGTTGATGCCATTTTTTTATTTTATTTGGTCAGTTCTTGCTGATATATTAACCGACGGTATAGTGTTCTTATTGTGCACCATAATCATTTATTCAGCAGTCGTCAACAAGTACTTTGTTTTTGCATTGTATTAAGAATCCACGTGTATTTTGTAACGTTGCCAGTGGTACACTGTGTAATTTATGACATCATGTTTGCTAAGTACATTATTAAAAAAAAAAAGTTCCACACATTCTATGGTGAAATAAACGAAAAGTCTGTTTTTAGCACATATTTTCAGATAGAGACAAATATGTTATTCCACTGTTAGCTAGCTAGCATTCTGTCGGATGCAGCAACATAAAATGGGCCATTATTAATTTTTTGATTTAAAAGAATGGATTTAGGAGTCAAACACACATTTGTTGCATATAATTTGACTCGTGCAGATTTCTTTTGTATATATCATCTTAGAATCCCTAGGGAGAGTTCTTTTGATTTGAAAAAACTGTTTTTTTTAGCATACCTGCCCAACCATATGTCTGATTTTATCCAAATGGCCTCATATGATCTAAAGAGATCCATTCTGTTTTATTACTGAACTGAGAAAAAAGTGAATTGTATTCATCTTCATTATTGAGTGCACAAGTCATACTCATCATCCCCCTCATTTAAATAAGATAATGGATTTATACCATAGGGGGAAATTGTTAAGTAGAAACCATACAAAGGAAGATGAAGACCTACTCTGCCCATAATAATATGAAAGGCTGCAGAAACAGGCTGCCACTAGCAAAACGCCGTCTAGCAACATGTGGGATCATTATACCAATCATTAAGAGTCATCTGAATGATTTAAGCTAAATCCCATCAAACTGACATAACCGGAAAAAAAAGACAACGGTCATAAACATTCATTAAGAGTCAATAATGTTAATAATTGGGGACAAATGGAAAATACTGAAGTAAACAAGTAATACAGTTCAAAATTGTACTTATTAAAGTACTAGAGCGTTCAGGTGGAGCTATCTCTATACTCGATGTACTGTTGTGTAGGTGATTGATTAATGATGTAAAGGATTATAATGTAGATGTAAAATATATATATATACTGAAGTGAGGTCACAAGAACATTTCTGCATGAAGCTTAAGTTATCCCGTACATATATCTCATAGTTACATTTTGCAGAACTTAAGTAAATATACTTATTTTACACTTCTGAAAATACCTTTGTTTGAACAGGTTTATGACAGACGATCAGCTGTTGACCATACAGTCTGGTTCTCATGTCACTGTTAATAATCATAATGTCTCCCAACGTTGAAGCAATGATTTAAGGACTACTTGAACATGGTTAATATGTCTGAACAGCTGGTGGTGTATATTTATCGTCATTGTCGCTTTAGCCTGAGTTGTGTCACTAAAAGCTGCAGCAGAGACGAGAAGCTGTGAAACGGCATAATCCCCACCTTCAGAGGACGGAAATAAAAGTCCCATTAGACGACTGTGAGTGGGCTTTCACAAGAAGAGTGATCCACGGAGGCTGTCAGGTGAGTCACCGGGACCTCAGAGAGATGCAGAGAGATGCAGTCTGTATGAAAGACAGAGCTGAGAAAATCTGCTCGATACAGGTTTTCATCACCCACCAGACACCTTGCGCTCAGGAGGACAGTGGGGAAACTGGGTTTGGGTTGTGTAGAATGTTTCAGGTGTCCAGGGGAAAGTGAGCTTCATGAAAGCTCTTGATAAAGCATTCAGGGGACGGTGACGTTTCCCCGGATACTGAGGAGGATTCTGCTAATGGAGGTTAAGTCCACTTGTACAGGTATTAGGTTACAAATCCATGACACATCTGTATTTGTGTGTGTGTGAGTGTGTTTGTGGGTTGATTGCAGCAGAATGGGATCTCTTTCTCATTCGGATCTCTCTGTTTTGAACACGGATAGACACGAGTGTGAGGGACTCCAGAGTTTTAGAGCAAGACTCTTTTTTTTTTTTGCCAAATGCCAAACAGATAAAGATTTGTTTTTTAGTTTTGCCGGCTGTACCTCTTTAGGGGTCGCCACTTAAGATAAACTGCCCCTCCTCTCTCACCACATCTGTAAACCTCCTCTTTCGTCTTTCCCTTTTTCTTCTGCCTGGCAGCTCCATCTCCAGCATCCTCCTACAACTAGATCCACTATCCCTCCTCTTCACATTTCCAAACCGTCTCAATCTGGCCTCACTGACTTTGTCTCCAAGACGTCTAACCTGGGCTGTCCCTCTGATGGTCTCCTTTCTAATCCTGTCCATCTTCGTCACTCCCAGAGAACATCTGAACATCTTCATCTCTGCCACCTGTCTTCTGGTCAGAGCCAGAGTCTCTAAACCATCCACCCGAGCTGCCAGCACCACCATCTTGTAAACCTTTCCCTTCATTCCTGCTGCCACACTTCTGTCAGAGATAACTCCTGACACTTCTCCACCCACTCCAACCTGCCTGCACTTGCTGCTTCGACACTTTCTTCTCTCCACATTGCTCTGAGCAGTTGAACCCCAAGTCCTTAAACTCCTGCACCTTCTCCACATCTCATTGATCCTCATCCTTCCATCTGCCTCCCTTTCCTTCACACACATGTATTCCTTCTTGCAGCCACCAACATTCATTCATTTCCCTGCAGTGCATACCTCCACCTCTCCAAGTTTTCTTTTAACCTGCTTCCTGCTCTCACTACAGCTCACAATGTCATATACAAACATCATATTCCACGGACACCCCTGCCTGACCTCATCTGACAGCCCGTCCGTCACCATAGCAAACAAGAATGGGCTCAGAGACAATACTTGTTGCAGTCCCACCTCCACCTTGAACCCACCTGTCACTCCTACCGTACACTTCTTCGCTGTCATACTTCCCTCATGCATATCCTTTACATACTTCTCTGTCAACCCAGACTTCCTTGTGCAATCCCATGATTCCTCCCTCGGCACTCGTTGTACGCTTTCTCTAAATCCACAACGCAACTTCTTCTGACCTACTCTTTATTTCTCCATCACTCACAAAGGAAACTTCTGTAGTGCTCTTTCTTGGTATGAAACCATACTGCTGCTTTTTTTTAACCTGGCTTCCACTTCTCTTTCGGAGATCTTCATTGTTTGGCTCAGAAGCTTTAGACCTGCTGCCACAGAGGGACATCACCCTTATTCAGAAAAACCAGCACCGGGTACACCTTTTCCTCCATTCCTCAGGCATCCTCTCACTCTCCAAGATAGTGTTGAATAATCTTGTTAAATGCCTTCTCTTCATTTACAATTCTTCTCTCTCTCTCTCTCTCTCTCTCTCTCTGGCCATTTAGCCTTATGCCATATCTCTTTGTATTCTTGCCTACTTTCTTCATTTATCGGGCTATTCGACTTCTTCTCTGTCAACCCTTTCCAACAAATACACTCCTGAATCCCTTTATTCCTCCACCGCGTCTCCTTATCTTCTTTACTCTGTCCTGATGATACACCAAGTACCTTCCTTCCTGTCTCCCTTATCACATTTGCCACGGTTGCTCAGTCGTCAACCGGGGCCCATTTCAACTCCTCCCTGAAGTTCCCACAACCCTTCCTTCCTCAGTCTCCACCGTTTGATCCTCTGCTCTACCTTTGCTCTTTTCCTCTTTCCCACCACCAGAGTATTCCTACATGTTACCAATCTACACTTATGGCTACAAAGCACTCTCTAATTTCTTTCAGTCTTCTGCATAAGATGTAGTCCACCTGCTGGCCCCGACCTTGGCTCTGACACGTCACGCCGTGCTGCTGCCTCTTCTTGATATACGTGTTCCCCACAGTCTTAGTCTACAACTATTCACTGTCATATCTGCTATTCAATTTAGTGTAACCAATTAGTCTCTTTGCATGTCTTTGAACTTTGAGAGGAGGAGGGTGCACCCCGCGGGAAACCACACAGACACGGAGAGAACATGATGACATCAAATGGCAAACACTTGTTTGGAATGTGCAACTTCACCACTAGATGCCACCAATAAACATTGGAATGTTCTGGCCTGAGATTCATCTCGGTGTTTCTGTCCACGTCACATCAACCATCAGGGTTGCAATATGTGCGTGTGTGCATTAATTACCACTACATAAGACTGCGTAGTGAGCAACTAAAACCCCCTGAGTCACTTTGCTGACGTTAAAGGCTTATTTCTGTCTTCTCACACAAAAGGAAAAACACGATTAAGGTCATTGTGGTTTTCCTTTGTCCCTGTATATGATACAGACTTTACAGTCATTTGTTTATTGTGCTGATGGAGGAAACATGATTATAGCAAAAATGGAGATGGTGTCATAATTAAAGTCCATGCACACCTTCATAAGAGTCGCATAGAATCAGGATAAACGGGCCAATATCTTGTGTAATATTCGTTAACTTCCTTTCTACTGCACTTACTTTTTCAACTGTGACAGGCTGCTGTTAGATTTTTTTTTTGTTTTTGTTACATATTAATTCAATCAATGTCGATAATCAACATTTACTCATTTCCACTTTTCAGTTCTGTACTTTGGAACAAATTTTCTGCCAGGAATAGATGGAAATTGAGATATTCATAATTCATTCATTATCCGCAACTGCTTATCCTGTTCAGGTCGTGAGGGCTGGAGCCTATCCCAGCTGACATTGGCCGACAGGCGCGGGGTGAACCCTGGACAAGTCACCAGTTCCCCTCAGGGCCAAGCAGGCCGGTTACTGGGTTTCTTTTGGATCCAGATAGTTGTTGGAATCTAAAAGGTTCTATGACACTTAGTATTGTCTTTTGTTATATGAATTTATCTTTGTATTACATCTGGTACCGTTTTCCTTTTTTTTATTCCCCCGTTCAGAAATCCTGAATCTACCATTGGAAACTCATATGCTAAGTCAAAAATGTCCATTTGTGTGCGGGATTGTCTGCAGAATTTGTTGGCTAAGTTATAGTGTGTGCTTTTGCACTTGCTTGATGTCTGGCTGTGTTTTTGTAAAGTGGTTGACTCACAAATCTTTGGTCAAAAGCCAAGTCAACCTATTTTGACAACTGTTTTGTTGGGTGCATGTTATAAATAGCCAGTTGTCACGGGCGTATTGTCTCTCATTCAGGTTA
>VRLP01003350.1:0-65882 GCA_009660295.1 Lophius piscatorius | reverse complement strand
CTGTTTCACTGAATGAACCTGGACTGTTTCACTGAATGAACCTGGACTGTTTCACTGTGTGAACCTGGACTGTTTCACTGTATGAACCTGGACTGTTTCACTGTGTGAACCTGGACTGTAAAGGTAACCATGTCACTTGATGTCTTTCATAGCCGTATTACATTTTGATTTGAATATCGCTACTTTACCCCGGTTACACGTTGAGCTCCGTGATTGAATTTCTCCTGTTTCTTATGGTTTTTTATGCAATTTTTACGGAAAGCATTTTACAAATTGTTACTAAAACAGATAACGCCTCATTCAAGCTCCACGGAAAAACAATAACAGTAATATGTATAAATTATGGGAGCTCACAAAACTCACAGTGAAAACAAAGAATCGGAACAGGAAATCAAGAATCCTTCAAACAGCATATGAAAATGAGAGGATCAAACAGAAACAATCCAAAAACAACAACTCAATAATAAATAACAATCGGAGTGACGAGGACAGTTTGAAGAGATGAAGGTGGAATTTGAAGGAATGAAGAGTGTCGACATGTCGGAGAGCTCTAACAAAGATGATGACCTCATGGTTAAAGTAAACAATAGTGATTTCATAAAGCGCTGCTTGACTCCTATATATATATATATAGATATATATATATAGATATATATATCTATATATATATATACTGGCGCTGGTTCTGCAATAAAAGGCATAGAAGAAGAAGAAGAAGCGTCTTCGTGAAAAGCTTTTGAATATCCAGTTTTACAAATGGCCTTACTTTAACTCCAATATCTCTAGATCCCACCGTCTGGGGGTCAAGTTCAATTCCAAAGAACCTCATGAGGCTGGAGCAGGCGGACATGGAATCCTACTCCCCCCCCCGCCTCTTTTCCACACCAGTGGGACCGTTCCCTCATCCTTTCCCAGCCTTCCCCTGGCATCCCAAGCTAAGTCAACAACGCAGCACCAGTGGAAACCCACGGGGCCGGGGCCGGCTCCTCACACTGGACTCACTGTGGTCGGACTGTCTGCTGGGCAAAAATAGACCGTTTAGGAAACACAGAACCAGGGCGAGAGAGAGAGAGAGAGATAGAGACAGAGACAGAGAGAGAGACAGAGACAGAGACAGAGAGAGAGAGAGAGAGAGAAATCAACCGTTTCTCTAATGGTTTTTACTAAAAGGTTGAGTATCGACTATTTTCCCAAACACTTTTTTTTCAATGCATGACCAAATAATTTGTCGTTACATTCAGTTAATCAACGCCCCTCGAAAATAAGCAAAGCAGAAACTTTTCCATGATTTTTAATTTTTTTTTTTTTGGAAGAACATTAAAGGTTAAAAAAAAAAAATTCAACTCTGAATAAATGCCTCCTAATCATTGTCCCCTTTTCCCTCTGGTGTCCCCCATGGCTCCATCTTCGGACCCTTACTCATTAGCATAAACAGATGGGTCACGTTATAAACAGGCACGTTTTTAAATGAGAAAAAGGGACTTAAAATGAGTCGAGCAGGACGTTAAAAGTTTATTTTAAGGAGAATTCACCTCCGTTGTAATCAAGGTTCTCTTAAATTCCCTCTCGGCAGAAGCTTCTGTTTACGCTCTTAATTTGAGCAAATGGTTCCGCGGCGCGCGGTTTTGTTTTCATACAGAGCGCCGTGATTATTATGGTGATGTATTACAGCGGCGCTTATCGCTCTCCTGACAAAAGAAAAACACAACTTTACTACGTTTCATTGCTGATGTTGTTTTAGGCAGAGCGCTGGAAACCCATCAGACGCTCCTCCGGTTCCTCGGCTGACTGTTGAAGATAATGAAGTCGTGAATTACTTGTTTCAGACGCTCTTATTTTGGTACCTGAGGTGAATGTTTGAGAGGAACTTTGATTTAGAAAAAGAATATGGCCTCTAACGTGTAAAAAACGTTTTATTGGATATATATAGACATATATATATATATATATAGACATATATATATATATATATATTGTGGAGTTGTAGCTCTGAAGGTGAGCTGTGGTATATGACAACAAGTATTTACACTGTAAAAAAATATTAAAATAATAATAATAATAATAATAATAATAATAATAATAATAATAAAAAAAACTTCAAAAATAAGTAAGTAAGGTTTTTAGCTCATAATAAGTAGCCGAAGAAAATTTGCTTAGCAAGATTTTGAAATAACATGTGACATAAAGATGGACGACGATTTTGAAATTAGCTGGAACTATAATTTTGAAACTATATTTTACATGTATGTATTCCAAGTTGTGTATTAGTGATATAGTTCTAGATTTAACACCATCTAGTCCTTGACTGAGCTCAGCCCCATGGGTGATCGGGCCTTCTGTTCTGCTGCCCCTCGTCTGTGGAATGTCCTCCCTGACCATCTGAGGGCTCCACAGACGACTGACACATTTAAAAAAAGAACTTAAAACTTTCCTTTTTATCAGAACCTATAACTTTATTTAACATTGCTGCTCTTTGGTCATGTTTTTATATAGTTATTATTATATTTCTTATTGATACTTTTATCTGCTTTTAACTTGTAGCGCTTTGAGATTTGATCCAAATGTAAAGTGCGTTATAAATTAAATGTATTATTATTATTATTATTATTATTATTGACATAGGATCAGAAAGTACTATCTGAGTATTTTGAGATAAAATACGTTTTAAGATATGTAAGATATTCAAAATGCATTGCCTAAAAAAAAGTAAAGTAAAGGAGCATCATCCTGCTGAAGGGGGCCACGGCTAGAAGTACTAAGTGTCAGAGTAGACCCAGGATTTCTTTCCCATAATGCATTCTGATGCTATTCCTTTCCCCAGATGACCGATCAAACATCTTGCCCTCCACTTGATGTAAAAGAAAAAGTGATTCTTCTTCCATTCATCCGTGGTTCTAGCTCTAATGCTGATTCTTTCCACCACGGGTCGCAACGGGGGCCACTTGTGTTCCGGTATCGTCCCTACAGAACCACATTGGCTAGCCTTCAACACTCATGCACATGAATGAGCCTGGGGAGCACATGACCCGGTCACCAGTTGACCGGTTGTCATTCTAGAGATCACTTTGCAGACACAGAACATCCAATGAGACCCGCTGTTGTAGAGACGCTCGGACCCAGTCGTCCATCCATCCATCACAGTTTGGTTCCCTGTCCGTGTCATGATGCCTATCACGACACATTTTTCCAGCTGGTCTGCTAAATGTTTGCTTCCACTTTCTGACGGGTAACAAGATTAACGAATGTTCATTTGACTTCACTTCTGATAATGATAATCATTTTATTTACATAGCGCCCTTCGGAAACGCCGTTACAAAGTGCCTTACGATGAAACGCGGCGCCAATAAAGCCGCGAAAAAACATGCGGTAGAATTCCGGGAATAAAACAGAAGGGGAAGGATAAAACATTAAAAGATGAAGAAAGCTCCCTCCCCTTTAGACTCTGGAACGTGAAGAAGACCAGTGCTTGAGGATCTAAAGTTGCGCCAAGGCTGGTAAGGAATTAAAAGTAGTGCGGAATAGTAGTAGTGTGGTCATAAAGTTATGGCTCATCGGTGTAGAAGAATGTAAGCAGCAGCGGCGGCGGCGGCCATTGCCTTTTAAACACACATCATTTGAACTGGAGAGAGCTGGTATTAAAATAAAAGAAGGAAGATAAAGAAAAAAAAGATGCACTCTGCTCTCAAGGCACTGAACTTCTTCTTCACAGCCGTTATTTTTTTATTTGTGAGCGAGACGCCTGAGTCCTTCGGGGAATTGACTCGCGATCAACTTCAGAGTGTGCGTATTATTCCTTTCTCAATAATGAGATGACTCACTCTTTGAAAGAAACCTCTCTCTCTCTCTCTCTCTCTCACTCTCACACACACACACACACACACACACACACACACACACACACACACACACACACACACACACACAAAGTGTTTTGATCTGCTGAGCCGTCTTTGATGCGATAAAAGGCAATTACCCGGCGTGTGATCATGCAAACACGTTCACGTTACGAGCAGTGTTAGCTAATTCATCTGTCAGGCTCTATTACGAGTGGCGCTCCTCCACTCGTCACACTCTGGCATCGGATGCACCCGCGAACACCTCATTATCCGCTCGTCTAATAACGCTGTTTGTGAGATTGCGGCGCTCACCTGTCTAACAGGAGTGAAGGACCGGTGTCTCACCTCGCCACTTACCGGCTTCCTGAGCCCGTGATTAACATCGAGAGTTTCACGTTTTAGTGCTGAAGGGCAACAGCAGGAGATGGTTCCGTTCTTCGATCAATGACAACATTACGAACGGATAATCAGCGAGTGAAAAAACTAAACAAAACGGCGAGCCCCAGGAGAATAAGTGTAAGGAGTCATTACCGGGAGGTGATAATGAGCACGCCACTTTCCTTTTTCTGCTCATGGCTGTGTATTTTGTGTATCTGCTGAACTTCTACCGCGCCCGTCAACGTTTATAGTAATGCTGTTATGATCACAAGTTCGAATCTAGCTTATTTTAATGGATTTGATTCGCTTCAAAACAGAAACGAAACCTTCGCCAAGACAAATAAAAAAAAAAATGAATGCAGATTCCTCCATTAATGTCCGAGTCATCGCCAGCCTCGAAATCTACCGACAACTCCAACAAACTAGTATCTTTCAAATACTCTGTAACCCGCACATCCCCTGCAACCTTCCACTTCAGCGTCTCTGTTCAGCCCACTGAGCCCAAAGCACATATGTGAAGTCTGTATTTTCACTGAGCGTTGTAATAGTAAAAATAAAAATAAAAATGAAAATAACCATCAGCATTTTTCAAATGTGGTTAAATGTTTCTGCTTAAAGTGGAGAAATAAGCGGCTGAGCGCCGCCGCTCACCAGATAACGGCCGCCCTAGCCGCCATCAGACACTCTGACCACCCGCCTGTGGCCACAGATCCACTCCGAGATCCGAGCTGAGTCCTGACTTATGATCCGGTCCAGGATGGAGGCTAATGTGAGCCGTCTCCAGCTGGCTGACAAACACACGGATGTGAGGACATGTTGGGGGTGGGTGGGGGGGCTTGATGCTGACACAGGGGACATGCAGGAAGTCTGTCCACGGCGAGGGACTGACGGAGTGACGTTTCCACGGATGCCTTCATATCTGACACCGTCGGCGGCGAGCGATTGCGTGTGATTGCGGGGCACCAGGTGAAGCTCTGCTCTAATGGAGGTTGGATGGCGATGGGATGTTTAAGTGCCGCGTGAGCGAGTCGGCGTTACGTCTTATTCATGATGACCCCCATCTGAAGGTCAACGCGGTGTCGGTTCATCGCCGGGTGTCTTCCAGCGGCAACGACGGAAAAAAGAGACGCGAAGGTCAGACCAGCGAAGATTTATTTATAACCTCAGGACCCTGTTAATTACAATATATGTAATATATATATAATATTTATATAAGAAATATATTATACACGTATACATTATATAATATATTACATGTATATATATACATGTATATATATATACATACAGTATATATGTATATATATACATATATATGGACTGAAAGTTAATTATTGTGTATTCATTAACATTAATCCTAATGTTCTTTATTTTTCATACTAATAGTGTTAAAGTAAATAAAAAAAACATGTTTTGTCTTCATTTAGTCCTGTGTTAAATGTCTCTATTAAGAAGTTAATATTACCTATTAAATCAAGTTTTAGTCGACGCAAAGTTTTTTATTTTATCTTATTTCGGTCAAAGCATTTTTGTTTCATTCACGTTTTTATCATTTTACTCTTACTTCACATCATCACCACTAAGAGTCAACATTAAGTGTTAATTTTTTCAACTTCATTTTGGTCTCGTCTTTCTTAACGGTGATATTGGTTTAAGTTTAATCAAGTCCTTTTCATGTCTCGTCTTCATCATCGGAGTAAATTAAACATTTCCTGTTGGTGTGATGTCATAAGTATGAATCTATTCTCTTTTCTATGAAAACAATTAGTTCCACTTTCACAATTTCAAGCACAAGACCGGGCCTTCAGAACCATCTGTGTGTCTGCCGGCTCCTGGAGAGAGTGTCACAGTGTCACTTCAGCACACGCACACACACACACACACACACACATGATCCACACCATCCTTCCTGCAGGCTCCTCTAATTAGAAGAGCTGCACCCCCGTGAAGAACCCTGCTCTGACATCACAGCTCCTGTCCTCCAGGAGACAAGCGGACCTCTTTGGTCGAGGATCACAGTGTGTGACGCGTGCAAGCCACCGCCGCACGCCGCCTCCAGAGAAGGAAATTATGTAGAAAGATCGGCCGTCATTATTTCACTCTGTTCAAAGGGCATCTTGAACCAAGCAGCAAATGTTCCAAATGCCCCCAACAGTGTAAATGTGAACTCTTTCTGGAGTCGAGTGGTTTCCGTTGACAGAGTTGATCCAGATCTGCAGAGGTGTAAGTGTAGGTCACGTGGTGTTGGTTGCGGAAGCCGCTAAGCTAAAGATGCTAAGAGACCTGAAATTTTTTTCAAATAATTGAGACAATGAACAAGTTTCTGAAGACGAAGCGAACTCTGAGGGCTTTAGTTGAACTAAAGTAACGTTAATGGTTACCGGTAATATGGGTCACGTGGTGTTGGTAGCTAGCAGGGTAGCTGGCTAGTAAGATATCTGCATATAATAGAACAATGTTTGCGCAACTATCACTTGCTTACCAAGTTTAGCAGCGGTAATCGTAGCCGACCCGTTAATCTATTTTGACTTCATACGTGTCGCTACAGGAACTTTTAACGGTAATTACCGTGAGTCAGCTCAACAATAGCTAGTTTTCGTGAAAAAGGGTTAACAATACAACAAGCTAACAGTATTTTCAGACCACTTATCTGTGATGAATTATTATCCTTTGTTCGAAAACAATTTATTCATGAACATTTTGAAGAACTCAACCAAGTAACAAGTAAAAAAAACACAAACAAACAAAACAAAACAAAAACGAAACCCAGGATTTTTTGAGATTATAGCTCTTATTTCCATCCAGTAAGTCTGAAGAGGTGGAAAATGTCCCCATAGCCTCCAGCAACAGAACAGAGTGCCAGTTGAAATGAATTATTATGATATATGAAGTTAATATGAATCCAAAAACATTCTAAGCACAACAACTACTTTCACTTTGATACTTTCAGTACTACAAAGAATACTTTCATACTTTTACTTTGGCGAGGTTTTGGAGGCGGGGGTCGAACTCTTATTGGGGTATTTTTTCGCAGCGTGGCGTTAGCACATCAACACTCAAGTGCGGGAAATGAGTACTTTATCCACCGCAGCTGGTAAACGACGACTAAAAAATGTCTTTATTTATACGCCTGCATCTGTCTGCTTTCTGCTCGTAGGATAAAAGGATCTCCAGTTTGTCTCCTCAGTAAGTACAAACAAATGTGCGCATGCTATTGTCATGTTAGCTTGCCAGCAGGGAGAGCTGCGAACGCTTAACAACCACAGGACGGGACCGTGGGCACTGTTGCCAAGGATGCTTTTCCTGTGGCAGGAGAAATCCACAGAGGAGCCCGCATCAAAGCCCCGTCCATCTGGAAGCGGATGTGTTTTATGTATAAATATATACATGGAGTCCCATCTATCAGAGACAATTAGAGTGCAGGGAAACATCACAGGGGCTGAAGATGAAGCGTTCGCTCCAACATGGTCACGAAAACTAGGCTTTGATGCTAAACTCAAACCGCCGATGAGGTCATCTTGAGCCGCACGAGGTCATCTTGAGCCGCACGAGGAGGCGTGATGACGAGGACAGAGAGGGGACAATGAAACAGTTAACACCTTCATCGTATCTGAAAATAATCTGAGGAGATGGGACTGTTTTTATTGCCATGGATCTTTGTGCAGTCTCACAAAAGATATCAAGATATTTTTTTTTTTGGTAATCATAGATTCTACTTCCTGTCAAACATACTGTGATTTCATCTTTGTGCTGGGTTCTGTGGGATTGGTCCAAGAGGACTCTACATTGGGCTGGATAGCCAATGGACGGAAAATGTTTGAACAGATATTAAAGAGTTTTTCCCTGATCCGGTCCTCGTGTGCCTCTACACCTCATAGCATCATAGCATCCATTATGAATGCTGCTAGCTCTCACTACCCTGTCCTTCTTACCTTACCCTGTTCTATCCTTCCTACCCTACACTGTTCTATCCTTCCTACCCTACCCTATCCTTCCTACACTGCCCTATCTTTTGTGGATGCCTATCCTGCCTCTTTGATGACAAGATCTTATCCCAACCTCCCCCCTAGTTGAACCAACTACCCCATCATAAGCCCAGCCAGCTAGCTCATCATCATCACTCAGCCGGTCCTTGTGTGCCTGTGCACCTCGTAGAATCCTTGATGGACGCTACGCTCCAACCCTCACCTATTCTATCCTTTCTACCCTTCCCTACCCCATCCTGTCCTCATCCTAACCTCCCTACCATATGCTCTCCTATTCATCTTACCCTATCCTATGATTTCTACCCAACCCTACCCTTTCCATATCCTTGCCTTCCTACCATACGCTAAGCTATCCCTCCTACCCAATTCTAACATTCCTACCCTATGTTATCTTTCCAATCCTATCCTTCCAAACCTATCCTTTTCTTCCGACCGTACCCTATTCTATCCTTTCTACCCTAGTCTATCATTTCTACCCTATTCTATCCTTTCTACCCTAGTCTATCATTTCTACCCTATTCTATCATTTCTACCCTATTCTATCCTTTCTACCCTATTCTATCCTTTCTACCCTATTCTATAATTTCTACCCTATTCTATAATTTCTACCCTATCTACCCTATTCTATCCTTTTCTACCATAGTCTATCCTTTCTACCATAGTCTATCATTTCTACCCTATTCTATCCTTTCTACCCTATTCTATCCTTTCTACCCTATTCTATCCTTTCTACCCTATTCTATCCTTTCTACCCTATTCTATCCTTTCTACCATAGTCTATCCTTTCTACCCTAGTCTATCCTTTCTACCCTATTCTATCCTTTCTACCCTATTCTATCCTTTCTACCCTATTCTATCCTTTCTACTCTATTCTATCCTTTCTACCCTATTCTATGCTATCTACCCTATCTTTCTAAAACTATCCTGTCTAATTCTATCTTCCTTAAACATAACTTATCCTTTCTACACTACCCTTCCAACCCTATCCTATGCCATCCTATCTCAGCCTAACTACCTTCTCCTTGTCTTTAATCTTCCACACCTTACGCAGTCCCATCATGTCTTATCGTTTACTTTTGTATATTACACATCATCAGGCAGGATGCTTGAGAGTAAAAGTATTTACACTTTTAACAGTGTAAATACCTATTTGGCAACAATTCATACATCATATTACCAAAGAATTTTGGTTTGATAAAACACAGAGGGAGTGGGCAGGTGTGCTTAACAAAAGTCAACAGTACATCTAATCATCTCCGTAAATGTTTATATAATATTTAAAGGTGTGGATCAACCGCTTCGTATTCCACCGTGACAACTATAATTAGTTTTGCTGCGCAACATGATCATGTCCTCTTCTCTGTAGTAATGGGCGTTTCCCACAGCATGACAGCACACCATGATCATTAGTTCGCAACAGAATAATAAAGGAGAGGGGAACCGGGGGATTTTCCGTCGTGCATGAAACAGCTTGCAGAGACCATTACTCCAGGCCCGGCGAGATGATATTTCATCTGCCGGTTCTCAGACACAGAAACGGTTCAACGCGTCTTCAATCTGACATCGAGATCCAAGAAGCAACTGATGCACAAAAATGCGGGATTGGAAAGTTTGGATGATAAGAACAAGGAACTAAGAGAAGTCCAGTCATCTACGAATCACAGAATGGAGGTGCTTTTGAAGGAGGATCTAGCAGGACATGAGGTCGATGCACCTTAACTAGTCCTGTAAGCCACAGGCAATTTCTCCCTCTAAGCTGCAGCAAGGTGCCGGGGAGACCATCATTACAATGGTTCACTGACACGTAACCCTGTTCTGATGGAGACCACACTACAGGACTGTTCAGTCATTTCAGGGTTGAGCGTGCGCTCATAAAAATACATCAGTGACAAAATAAAGATTTCGCTGCACATACACTCGGACCTGTGCTCCGGCTGAAAGCACAAAAATATTCTACGATATGAGGGTCTTGATGTATCTGGATTATATACGTTTACGCAGTAAAAAAGGCAGCAAAGAAGACAGTAGAAGCTAAACTAAAAAAAACTGTATTAATAACTGGTTACAGTCGAACAAAATCATTTTTAAAAAGTATTATTGCATTATAAGTTTGCATTAAACGACTTCTCGGAGACGCTTTGCAGCTTCAGGACTGGGGAGACTCACCATCATTGAGACAAACATGAATTCTGCTTTCTAGCAGATGATTCTGAAGGAGAATGTCGGGTCATCAGTCTCAAGCACAACATTGTCATGCAGCCAAACTCTGTGGTGGGACCCGAAAAGATTCGGTCACGCTCACAAACCCTCCAATGTGGCTGTTCTGCGGAGAGGAGTGAGCAAAAATTCCACAGCAGTGACATCAGAGACTGATCTCCAGTTACAGTAAGTAGATGTCAGTAAATAAAGCAAGTAAATGTCCTGCTCAACTGTTTGGTTGACACATTTTGAGTCGATTCCTTATCGGAAAATGTGACTGAACCTGTTTTTAACATTACCCAGTTGCAGCATGGATATGCTAAAGAGTTAGGGGGCCAAGGATGGAGCCCTGGGGGACACCACATGTCAAAAGGCCCAGTAAGGAGGAGGCATTAGCAATGGCTATTGAGAAAGTCCAATTCCATGTGTTATTTTTCAGTCTTTTATAGCTAATGAGGAACTACTTTGTAACAATAAATAACTTAATTCAAATAAAAAGGTTTAATAAAGATAAAATCATTTGCTCAAAAACATTCTGTAGCAAAACTGTTAAGAGATTTCACTTAATACTGGAGGTGAAGTAACGGTGAGCTCATTAAAAGTGACTATTTTCATAGAAGGTCTTATTTTTGTTTCTACTGCTTCACCAAATGTTGTTGTTTTTTCATTTTAAGTTTTTAAGATGTCAAATTCAACAGATTAAACAAAATATTCAAAGAAAACGAAATTGTTGGATAATTGTTGTTGTTTTTTGTTGGTGATGACATCAAAGGGTTAAATGTGCAGTAAACTCAGCTACAAAGTAAAGTCTCTTAGCAAACTAGACACACCACATCCAAACTCACTTTCAGCCGTGTTCACTTCCTCAGGAAATCTTATCGAGCAGAGAGATTTTTTTTGTCGGTGGTGGAGGCCTCCGGGCTGCACAGCCTCATTATTTAGTTTGGCTTCCTGACTACATTTCCTCTCTTATCCTCAACAGCACTACGGTGGATCTTGGCCTCGGACAGGAGCGTAAAAACATCCGCCCATTTAAACAAACTGTTAACACATAGATGGGCTATCTCACCGCCACAGACTCCGAGTCTGTGGGCTCCTGAGCTGGGGGGGGGGGACGTTGGGAGACCTTCATCCGGATCGACAAACATCCAAGCACTTCTGCCGTGGAGGTGGCGGAACTCACCTGAAGGCGGCATGACTCATGCATACATTGAAAAATCACACGCCTAGCCTTTCGTTTGACTGATTCTGCACACGATATACAATATAAAATACAATCGAACCCAAAAACAACTAAATTCTATATATATGGAGGGAATGTGGATGGAAAAACCTGACCCGTTATTACATCACGCCTAAAATAAAGAGTCAACAGACGGGATCAGAACAATTATGATGGCGGAAAAGTCTCACACATTGTCGTAAAATACGCTCGTTCTGGAATTATCTGCATTCCAATACCACAGAAATCCTTTAATCTGTTATATTTAATGACCTTGAGATAACGTGTCGAGTCAACCCCCGTTAGCTCGATACGCTCAAGAATGTTAATCTCCCCTGATGAGCCGTCAGACTAGAAAGGACCTGTACACACTGAACCGCCATGGCATTAAAACCTATTATTGTGTAGGTCCACAAACAGCTCTGTGCTGATATATTTTTCTACCTTTTAACTGTAGTGATTTGTGCTACAGCAGCTCTTCTGCGGGACCAGCCTTTAACCCCCTTGTGCACCAATTAGCCCGGAGCGCCCATGACCTTGTCGCCGCTTCACCGGGTTCTCCTTCTTTAAAGCACAAGACCTGCAGTTTTGAAGATGTTCTGATCCAGTCCGCTAGTCAACACAATTTAAACCCTTGTCAAAGTCACTCAGATCTTTCCGCTCGCCCATTTTTTCCTGCTAAAGGGCAAGAATGTTCATTTGCCGCCATTTCCAGCCACTTTAACAAGATGATCAGTGTTATTCTGACATCAGCTATCAGCGGTTATAATGTTATGGCCGATTGATCAACCTACAGTACTACTACAATTTGCAAATAGGTATTTAAGTACAACTACGAACTGGAAAAATATTCTACATCCCTTAAGTCACATGCCTCCGCCCGCTACGACAACCGCAAGTCGCTCCAAAGGAAGGTGCGAGCAAAGCATCATGGGTAACAAAAGCACAAACACCGGGCCAACTAATAGGTCTCGACCTGAGCAGCCTACTCAGAATGGCATCTGATGGAAGAGAACCTTGTACCATCTAAAGTAAGTCAGAACATTCACAGCACAGAGAACCAAACAGTCAGGGCCAAAAAAGCTCCTTGTTAAAAAAAGAAAGGAGGAAGACGGAGGAGCGGCAGACGTTCGTTTGCGGAAAAAGATGCTGAAGCAGAGCCACTCACCATCTTGTTCTTCTTGGAGTAGGTCTTCTTCAGGAGCCGCTCGTTCATCCTCTCCTGCTCCCGCTGGGCGTGATGCAGGAAGCCGTTCTCCAGGGGATCCACCACCGGCTGGACATTCTCCTCCTCCTCCTGCGCCTCCTCGTCTTCCTTGCTCTGCAGCTTGGCCACCTTTTTCTCCTTCCAGCGCTCCTTCTTCTCCTGAGTCTTCATAACGCCGGACTTCTTCTGCAAGGAGGAGGAGAAGAAGCAGGTTAGAGGTGATGTTTCTTCTCATAACACAAAATAGTTTTCCAGCCACGACTTCATCACCTCAAACATTTTCTTCTTTGTCGGTTTTTAGAGACGAAGGGTTTCTTCATCGTCTTTCTGCCACTTCAGCTAAAAACTCGAATAGTCCTCTCTTGACCCATGCTAGGCTACTTTACAAACGTAGCAACGGAACACGATGAATTACATGGAAGGACCCTGATCGGATACAAGGGACCCATTCTAAGCTAACGTTAAAACACTTATTATACACAAAAACATACACTTTAAAAACTGGGGGGTTAAAAATAACCAATTTTGGTAACCCAGTGATGGGTCCAACAGGGACCTCCCTAGCCATGGGTTATTTTAAAGCAGCAGGGTTTGACCTTGAATGTTGGGTTATGTATTGTACCAAAAAAAAAATTCTAAAACTGACTGTTGTTGAGTAAAATTGGCGAAAAAACCCGTACAAAAATACTCGACAATGTCGGATTTGTAAGTGTTACATGACCATACGTTGAAATTACTTCACAATTATGGGTTCATTTTACTCAACAGGCTATCTAATTAGGTAGCAACGCGGGAGAGTTAGTGAGCGAGCTAGCTGGCTAATAAAAAGTCATACATTAGAATAAGGTTGGATTATTGTCACTAGTTTGCAAAGTTTAGCAATAATGACCGTAGCTAAAAGCTTTCCCATTTTCACATCTCGAAGCTAGCCTGAGCTAGCTTAACGTCGTCATCTGCATAAATGAATGATTAGATTTGATTTTGGGGCTGAGTCAACATTTGTAGGCCGGATCAACCCCCCTTCCCCTCTTACACAACAGCATCGACCCGGCATGTTTTATATAAATATGATATTCATTTCTTCAAAGAGAATCCCATGGATTTTACACAGTGCTCCATTAAATCCTTGATGAGAATAATGATTACAGCTCTTATATAGATTCATTTTTAAACAGGCACATTTTTCCAGTCCAGTGAATAAAGCAGTGACACAGACACCCGTCAATGCCACGCTGAGGAGGTAGATTTACTGGCCTTCGCTTGTGTCTCGAGGCTTTCCCTTTAAATCCGCGCGACAATCACATAAAAGGTGATGAAGAGTATGAGAAAGAGGGCCGCTTCGGAACAAGAGACGGCAGATAGCTGAATGGAGAGACGGCGTGGCAGGAGATGGATGTGTAAATGAAAAGAGGGAGCGCCCAGCCTCTTTTCACTGCTAGATTATACAGAGTAAGCAAACACTTGAGCTGAGAGCAGGCACTCCCTCTCTCTCTAAAGTCATCTTTAATCCTGTCAACAGAACAACAATGCCTTGCTGGAGCCCGTAATCACTTTATGACTCAGATATTACGAGCTTACGATATGAGGTTCGGCTTTAACAGACGCCGGAGAAAATACGGGCGCTCAACACCCTGACTGTATGATCAAGCAGTTTCCCCCCTCTCGCTAATCACTCCTTCACATGCAGCCTGTGTTTATTTACTGGTATCAACGAACCCTATTTGTTGGTTTCCTGACATCTTACTTCTATTTTTGAATTTTTTTTCATTTATTTCTCAAAGAGGCGGACGAAACTGACAAATTAAGCTCCGCCCACGGGAACGATGAGAGTGGAGAAAAGGTGTGGGGTTACTCTGATTGAGGTAAGGCAGAGGCGGATTGCTAACGTCATATGTTGAATGGACATAAACTGATGAGCCATAACATTAAAACCACCATTAGGATGTAATTTATCTGTATGCACGCGCCCCTGGATGATATTGTGACCTCAGACGGATTTTTGGGATTTGGTTTTCAGGTTCTTGTTGCTGGAAGAGGAGAGCCTATAGTTACTGACTCCATTTGCACAAATCTCACCGACAGGATGAAGTGTGTCACCAGAAAATTGCTTTGTGATGGGTGAGAAGGATCTGAGGGACTTTATCAAGTGTCAAACTGTGGTGGCTGTACAACTGGGTCAGATCTTGTCCAGAACTGCAGGTCTTGTTGGATGTTCCCAGTCTAATATGGTTAGTACCTGCCAAAGGTGTCTGAGGAAGGGCAGCTGGTCAACATGCGACAGGGTCATCCAAAGCGAACTGATGCATTTAGAGAGCAAAACCAAACCCGTGTTGACTGAACTCATAGAAATAGTAAATATTGCGCCAAAAGGTTCTGAACACACGGTGCTACACAGAGCTGTTGTGGTGGTAAAAGGGAGAGCAATGCAATATTCGGCAGTTGGTCTTAATGTTATGGCTGCTCAGTGCACAGTCTGTGGATCTAGTGACTGAACTGTGTCCTCCTCCTGGTAGGTTCTCTGGTGCCTCTTACTTCCAGATCTCATCAGGTCCAAATAGGGAAGGTAACGTTCCGCTGCTGGGCAGAGATTGTCGGAGGAGACCGCCTCGTTTCTGATGACGACTTCGTCGCTTGAAGCGGCGTGGAGTTGAAGGCTGAGGGCCGCCGGTTCGCGTTTGAACATCTGTTCACAGCGAGCGGCGCAGTCGCCTCAGCGCTCCAGACGAGCCATCAAATTAATTTCTCCGTGGGTGTGAGGTTAGCAGATGGGCTAACATGTTAGCCCGGTGACTTCGGCGTAAAGACACCTTCAGGGACAAAACGGGCTGGAGTAAAAACGAACAGAAGAAAACAACCACACCCACGCCATGATTAGAATGTTCCGGTCCAGGAAACTTAAACGCGTGTCTGCGGCTGACTGCGGCCGCTCCTTCTTTGGATGTTGGTACGAATCCCTGAGGGAGGATGGAATATACGGAGAATAGATCCAGTCATTTTAAATTTGTACTAAACCTCGTTCATAAAAACTACAACATTGAACTGTACAAATTTAAATATTTAATTGTATTTATTTTACGTGTTAAATAAGTCAAAATAAAAAGTAATTAAGCATTATATATATATATATATATATATATATATATATAGACTTTTCATGAACAAAACACTAAAAACCGTAAAAGATTGCAAAGCCTTGAATATTTGTTTTATAGATATTTGTTGTTTTTAAGGTGTAATTTAAAAAAATAAACTAAAAGATCACTTTTAAATATATAAATCTGAAGGTTTCCACTTATAGAAGATTTTACAATTCAAAGGAATAATTACGTATAAAGCAGTTCCATCAAATTTGGACTAAATTGGGCCGATGGTTACGTCCAAAAAACAGCATTTTTTGAGGTAAAGCTCCCCCTTGTGTCCGCAATATACAACTGACCTATCCCAAAATCGTTCCAGCTCTTCCTCTCACCGAGGCCCGCGTTTGGGTAAAATTTGAAAATGATCCAAGAAATTGTTTTTAAGTTACAGCGCTGTTTGAGTGATGCTGTAATTAAAACGCCATGTAGAAAAAACCTCATTCATTTCTGTAGACCGGGCTGGGGAGATGAGCAGAGGCTCAGGCTGCGGTTCAGAATCACTGACTGACCTTCATTTGATGTTTAGAACATGCAAACTGCCCCGAGGCCAGAAGGTGGATCTGAACCCAGAACCTTACAGAGTTTTACAACAAACTGAACTTGTTTGATTCACTATTTTAACAATAAGATCTCAGTGCTTTATTCCCTGTATCAGCCATAACATTACAACCACTCACATTCTTTATACATCCACATACACTTAACGCGGCCTTAACATTATAACCATGAAGTTTAAGGACGGTTTCAGGTCACTACCATTGTTTGACCGTGGTAATGTGATGAATTTGAATCCATCGCCATTAGACAGGAAGTGGATATAACCACACTGTCCATGGTCCGATCTGCCCAGAACATCACATGTAGGCTAACAGCTGAAAACCGAGCCCCGACATGGCAATATGAAAAATGTTCATCATTCACCATTAAAAAATAAGTAAGTTACTGAAATATAGTGGAGTAAACTACAAAGTAGCACAAAATGGAAATAGTCAGTAAAGTACGAGTGCCTCGAATTTGTAATTAAGTACAGCACTTGAGTAATTGTAGTTAAATGACATCCACCACTGATGATAATTCACAAAAAGCTGAAAACTCCTTTAAGCAGGTGTTGAAAAATGGGCTTTTTTTTGGGGGGGCAGCCATAACATTACCACCAGTAAATGAATAGTTCTGAGGGACTAGTGAGAAATATTTTTACTTGAAATGCTCATCGGTACCAGAAATCTTCACGGGTCGATGCATTAATTACTGTGGGAAACAGCCGGTTTTCTTGTTCTGCAATTCATTACCTGGAAAAGGAACCTTTAAGGAGCCGCTACAAGGACAAAGCAGGACTAAAGACGCCGAGAAACAAGACCTGATGTCCGTCGATAACTAACAGGTCGGCGAAATGGATCCCGTGACTCTTGATTAGCAACATGCCTTTGTGGAGAACCAGCATTGAGTGGCGTGATCGACGTGGCATCGAGCCGCAGAAATCTCTTGTCCCTCTGTTGTTTCATCGTCCGCTTCTTTCGGCAAATCACATTAATTGTTTGCTTTATGATTAATCAAATACATCGATATTTGGATTGAAAAACTTTAAGAAAATGTTTAAAAGTTCGAAATGGACTTTGGTATGTGAATAAACCAATGAATATAAATCAACATATTTTATTTACCTTTCATTCAGAACATTTATTTCACTGTTTCAGATGCAATTCTGGCAAACCGAATTAAAGGAAGTCAAAAATATGACCTAATGGAGTTATTTTGTGGCTCTTTTTCGCTAATTCTTCGCAAAATCATAAATTTTCTAAACACTGTTTTGTTGTTGTTCTATCCTCATGTGGCTTTTTTGACTGAAATCATTACAGCAGTGAGAAAACCACATTCAAAAAAGTTGCCTTTGCCAAGTAGGGTGAGTAGGAAAACACATTTCAAAGCAGAGAGCCAAGTTCAATCAATACTTATGATTTATTAATCAGATTTAATAAATGTGTTTGACGAAGCCTAACAAGAATTCTATTAGGATATTTTGATATGTCCCCGAAAAAGTGTCCAATCCCCTGCATCTTACTAACAACCCCCCCTGGTTGAACTCCTAAAACTAAATGTGACCTTAAGTCCGCGATATTTTTCGTAAACAAGTTCAAATATGAACAATTAGCGTAAAATATTCATCAAATTGGGACTAAATCGGATTAATGGTTGAAAAATTTTTGCTTCTGGAGATAAAGCTCGCCCACAGTGTCAGAAATAACCATTGGACCTTTCCCAAAATCAATCCAGTTCTTCCTCGTACTATGGGGGTATAAAGTATGTTTGGAAAACAGTGTTTTTCCTAGAAAAAGCTCCCAATAGTGTATAAAATATGAACTATAAAATTATAACTCAAAGTACACAAGATATATCTCCTTGAGACGATTCATACGTACCAAAGATGGACTGAATCGGACCGATGCCTCTAGTGTCAGAAATATACAACCGATCTCTCCCAAAGTCAATTCAATTCTTGCTCACACTAAGATTAATACGTGTATAAAATTTGAAAATGATCCATTAAGCAGTTTTTGAGTTATTGCGTAAACATCCCCGACTTTTTGTGGCTATTATGATGTAATCATACGAGTCTTCAAGCGGTCAAGGATAAAAACTTCCCCTAAAAACTCACTTTTCTGTGCTGCTTTTTTTTTTAAATAACAGGGCTGCATGATATAGCCATATGCTATATACAACATAGCGACAGAAAAACTGCCATCACAACCCTTCATTCTCAATCTATCATTCATCCATGCAACAAATAACCCTCCGGAGCGTTTCTCTTTTCTTCATTTGAACAAAGCTTCCGGATGGTTGGAGGCAGGAAATTTCCATGAAGGCAACACAAACAAACACGGAGTGATGCGAACGTGACGGAGGACAGGTTCAGTCTGGGGAGGAGAGAGACTCCTGCTGTCTTAGACAAAATACAGGGGGGGGGGGGACTAATTCCATCGCGAAAATATTCAAATAAGACCTTTATTTCTAGATTATTATTATTGAAGAATGTAAGAAAAAGCGTGAATCATCCACAAGGCCTTCATCCATTCAGCGTGAATCGGTTTATTTTTGCAAGCGGTCCAGCAAATGAGTTGCGTTGCTTTGCGGCACAGACACGACCCCAAAGCAATGGTTACACGTTTTTTATAGCATCGATAGGGATATTATAGAATCGTCATCGCCGCCGCAGATCATTCACGTTGGCGCGATAACCAAAAACTATTTCATGGATCATTTTCAAATTTATTTAACCACACAGACCTTAGTTTGAGGAAGAACTGGATACATTTTGTGAGAGGTAGGTTATTGTTTTCGGGCCATATTTTCTCAACTGTTTGACTGATTTAGTCAAAATTGGGTGCGTATGAATCGACTCGAGTAGATCTATCTTCCAGGTGTGTCCCAAATTTTACTCTTATTGTTCATATTTTACTCAGTAGGAGGAGCTATTTCAACAATAACAGAACTTCCCAAACATCGTTCCAATTTAGCCCAAGTTTGGTGAATATGAATCATCTAGAGGAGATCTATGTTGTATATATCATATTTTAGTCTAATACATCATATTTTAATCACAAGGAGGTGCTCTATGTTACAAAAAAACATAGACATAACTTTACATTTAATTGGAGAACGGAATGTAAAGGAAACGAGCGCTAGTACTTAAGTATTTGTTGTATGATCTAGATAATGACCTATATAAGGATATGATATAAGTCTTCATGAGCTAAGTTGACATGTGAAATCAGACCATAAATACTCTTTTCCCTTCTCTTCAGTGAGATTTCTGTATCCACAGGAAACAGAAATGTGTTTAAACACTAGTGTGAGGACACCTCTAGGTCATTTCAGTATCTCTAGTGGCTGAATGCAACTTCCAGTCACGAAAATCCAAGTGACCTTTTGCTCACTTCACAGTTCTGTCCCCCCTCTCTTTTCCTATTTCCTCCACATTTTTCAAACCGTCAAGTAAAAGCAGAGCTGATTGTTGTGTCATTAAAGTCCCCCCCGGGGTTAATGTATAAAAATTATCTGTAAGAGACTCATGCAAACTGACACGTCTGTAGTGGAGCCTCTGGGGTGTCACTGGGTGCAGATGCCTCTCTAAAAGTTATAATGATGTATTTTTGATACTTGAAGGAAAAAAAATCCTCAAAGAAACCAGAGTTCTTTTTACTCCACATCCATCTCCGCTGCACATTTGGCTCCTAGCGCCTCCACAGCCGAGGAATTACCCTGTTTGAATAAGGCACTTAGAAAAACTTCTAAAAGGCTTTGACGAGGAGAAACTTTGTCAATGGGTCTGGTTAATAACCTGACATGTAAGACGGAGAGTCTAAGCGGTTACAGAAATCCCCCAGGTATCAAAGGTCACCAGTACTTCATCCAAATGGTGTTCAAGCCGAGGAGCAGGAAGTTACATGACATCCACTTTTCAACACACACAAGCAGGCTTGTACGTTTACGTAGCAATGAAAACCGGGAACAGCCCTGCAGTTTTGGACATTCTCTAACCCGGTCGTCACAATTTGGCGAGTGTCAAAGTCTCCCAGATCCTTTCACTTAGACCCATTTTTGCTGCCTCCGGCACATCAACGCCAGGACAAAATGATCGTGGCTGCCTAAAATATCCCACCTACTGACAAGTAACCATGGCGACAAGATAGTCAATGTTATTACAAATGCAACTGTCAGTGGTTATAATGTAATGGCTACTCAGGCTACACAAACTACTAAATGCAAATATTATGAATTGTTTCCTGTCTGCCTGATATATCCCACCCACTCAGCCTATAATGAGATAGTCATTGATATCCTAGCTCCAACTGTGGGTGGTTATAATGATATGGCTGATTGGTGTATGTGAGCTGAGACGACGTGAGAAAAACCTCCTTAACACTAATTCTCCAGAACACTAAAACTAGAACCTTCAGTCTTCTAGCAGGAATTGGGCCTTCAGGGTCTTCGGCGGCCTGGATCGGGCAGTTCTGCAGTTAATGGAGAAGCTTTTCACACCGCAGCCTCCACTTGATTAAACGTAACACCCTGTGTGCAGGTTAAACTGAAGAAGGGCGACACGTCCGCCCTCTTAATTCACGAGAGCGGCGTGAGAATTAAAACACTTGGCAGGGAGAGACCTCATTCAACAGAGAGATGATATTTAGTTCACTCGAGCTAATCGAGTCCAGATTATTGAGCGTCTCCTCGTTTTTAAGGCTTCGCTTGACGACGGGGACGAAGAGCTGGTGTCCAAGATCGGCTGCAGGCTGGAAACGACCTCCTTCATTGTGCAAAGATTGTAAAAAGAGGCTATTTATGTTAGAACAATATATTATTTTTATATTTGTGCATCTGCTCCAACTCTTCATTTCTCCTCTTACTTTTTGTGCGATGGCTTAAACCTAAATGACAGCCAATCAGAAGAGGCACATTCTTTTCTGAAGCAGAAATGCAGTTTGAAAACGTTTTTTTGCCAAAAAAAAAAAAAAGTACTTTGATAGAAGTAGAAGTATTAATTATATTGTAAATTAGATTAATTAAAACTTTAATTTATTGTGTCTTGACAAAAAAAAAACTAAAAAATATTAAAATAGTTTTTTAGCATATGTTATTTCTTTCCATTGGTGTCCCCCAGGGCTCCATCCTCGGCCCCTTACCCTTTGGCATATACATGCTGCCATTGGGTCGGATTATAAACAGGTTCTGGAACATTTTTCAATGACTCAAAACAAACTCAACCGAACAGTTGAACAGTTTTTTAATTTAACAGAATTTTAAATTGTTGTTTTTTTCATCCTATTCTCAATAAAGAAGTCCAGCTGCTTTGGATCTAAATTGTCACATTGTTCATAATATGCTTTCAGGAGGGCTTGATCGTAATACTGGACATGCTGTCGAAACATTAGGACTGTAAAATGGATAAAAATGTACATTTACGTTACGCTTTCATCCCCGACAGCGAGGGTATATCTGTGAAAAGCCCCACAACCCCCTGCATTGTTCAAACAATTCTACTGACAAATGTGAAGTTATGTACAAAAAAATGCTTTTTTTTTAATATAAAAGTTCCCCTTAGTGAGTAAAATATGAGCTATTAGTGTAAAATCTGAATCATTAGTGTAAAATATGGCGTAAACCTGATAGATCTCTTCAAGTTGATTCAAATCCGGCAAATTTGGACTAAATCGGACGGTTGAGAAATTATGGCCGGAAAAAATGTGGATATTAAGCGCCCCCTAGTGTTGGAATTATAAAATCAAACATTCCCAAAATAACACCAGCTCTTCCTCTCGCTGAGGTCTATGCGTATATAAAATTTAAAAATAATCAATGAAACAGTTTTTGAGTTATCGTGTTAGAATGTAGGCTCCACCGCAGCAGTCGCGGACGCGATGATGATTCCATTGTTTTCCCGACTTTTCGGTAACATAATTCTGGACAGAGTGAAGAACTTCTCCTAGCATTAAGATGTTTGTGACACTTGTGTCACCATGGTTTCATATAGTATAAAAGCTTGAGACTCTTCCTCATGATGAGGCTTCATCACTACATTTAATGGCACAGTATATTAACTGGAATAATATTTTTTTGTTTTTTTTTTCTAGTATGATACTTTGGTTGTTGCGACAGGATACAGACATTTGATTTTGTAAGACCCGATCTTCCTTTTGTTACTCACCACCATCAGAGGTAAGTATCAGGACATAAAAGCCATAAATTAACCCAGAGTGTACAAGCATGTCATTTCAGGTCAACCCTGAACTAATCTGATCCCTGACAGGCCTGTAGAAAAATATTCTGCTATCTCGCTGGGTTTGAATCTCTTCTCAAACTACAGGTGGCGTGTAGAGTTTAAAGCGAGAGAGACGGCCGTGCAGATGCTCCTCTGCATTTTAATTGTCCTGCTTTTAATATCGCAGCTCGAAGCGCCAGAGAGCAATTAGACTTTGTTTAGCGCATTTGCACCTCATTGTTGTCTCCTCGTGTCTGCTGTGTTCTATCAGTAATAAAACAGATTTCTATTGTCTATCTGTGTCGTTTCCACTTATTCACAGTCCGCCACTCTGACAATAGATCTCTAATAGCTGCAGGAGGAAGGTAATCCATCACCGCGCGTGTCTGCCAGCTACGGCTTACTTGAGATGTAATTTCCATATGAAAATGGCCTGAAGTGGAGTTCCTCCTTTTATGAAATGGTTACTAAATTATTTCGACACATAATGGAGGAGCCTTATCGCCCTCGCCACTATTTAAAAGCCATTTGCAAATGAAAGGGGGTAAAATACTGATGCAAATAATTTGCAAATAGATGCTTTGCTGCAGAACAAACGTTCAAATAGAAATGAGTGCCCCCCTTACATCTAGTTCTGGGATACGTCTTTCAAATGTGAAATGCATCCGCTGTAATTTATCCCTCAGTGTTATTTCCACCTGAATGCTCCACAAACAGGTAAAAATGATTGGAGATGTAACTGTGGTTATTGTTCTGGGACAAAATAAAATATATGGCAACCTTTTGTAAACAGTGGAATAGAATATTATTATGTATTGACAAGGATATATAAATGGTTTGTTTACTAATTGAGTTGTAAACACTTTAAAAGTCATTAATAAGCTCCTATAACTAGTTTGATATAAAGGGTTTCAGAGACCTGGTGCTTGCCAAATAGTGAGCCCACTTATCTGTACTGCTAACTGGATATTGCCAAATAGTGACCCACACTGATAAAGTGAGAGCTATGTTATAAGCTGTTTATAAACATCAATCAATGTCTTATTAAATGTATACCTCCTAATTAATGAGGTAATTACAAAGCATTTATAAATCCTTTATAAGGGTAGTCTTATTGTGAAGAGGTACCTAGACTGTTTCCTGGTTGTCCCTGCATTCATGGCGTCAGGACATGTCGGCACTAGAGTTTGTTTTTCATAAAAACTCTTAAAGAATTAAACATTATGGAGGGAAAATAATAAACAATGAAGAAAAACCCGTCAAGAGCCCTGATCGAACAAAGAGGCAGACAAATTAAAACTGCTGGAAACCAATTATGAGGATAAATCACAAAGTAACAAAGTGGATCAGAACCAAAGAATAAAGTGATTATACAGGAGGAAGACCTGCAATTAAGATCTCTGACCGTGGAGGAAGACCAATGATGAATGTTCTCACTCGGATAACCGAGTACACCAGATCCTATTAGATCCCTACTCATGAAAACATCAGATCCTATTAGATCCCTACTCATGTAAACACCAGATCATATTAGATCCCTACTCATTCAAAAACAAAAGATCATAGATGTCCGTTTAAACCGGTTATGGATGCTGGAGATCTCAGTTGGACAGAGGGTCCGGATGGCGAGTCTCCATCCTCTCAACCCGTTGACCTTTGAGCGCTTCGCCAGACTGAGGGGTGAAGTGATGACAGAGCAGAGGGGAAAAGCGAAGGATAAAGAGGAGGGACAGAGAAATGGAGACAGGGTGAGATAGTGAGTGGATTGGTGGGGGCTCAGTCTGGAGACCGCCAAACTGGTCTGACCAAAACCACGTTGCCCTGGCAACAGTACGGAAGAGCTTTGTTGCTGTTCCAGGCTGCATGGGGTCGGGAGCGCTTGTGCGAACGAGTGCATAAAATCCACAACACAGGTCTCCGTGCCGGCAACAATAAAGTGCACGGCTTTTAGGCGGCGTTGCCGGGGCCTTGAGATCGGCGGCGGAAGCACATTCAGCTCCCAGAGGAGGGTTTATACATTCTGCTTAGAGGAGTGTGAGCGGCACCAAAGTAACTCGCGTGGGCCTTCATGAGGCGTGCATAAACCGCCGGGCCGAGGATTCGTACAAATGGAGCCCGGAGTGCAGGAAGAAGACGGGGTGTGCGAAGGAGATAGTGGAGTCTAATGCACATCATCACTCTTCCTCCGCTGCACTCCCTCGCTTTTCCCCGGCCAGTAATTATTTAGACACAAAGGGCTCCGCAGGATACACCTCCCTCGACATGAAACGGTGCCACAAAGAGATTACGGCGCCCTGTTAAACGTTTGCAGCAGCAGAAAGGGCTTCTGCTTGACACCAGCACCACAAATGCTTCAAAACTGCACTTAGAGTTTCACCGAGGAGGCAGCAAACGCATCGTGAGTCTGAAGATCTCAACCTAACTTGTTGATGGACAGCATGCCATCGTCCCGCCCAAAAAAAACACACTGTCTGTCATCGTCAGCCGAGAGTAAGAACCACAGAATGGAGGGAAGGATTAAACAGGGTGACACTGATGGATATGTTGGAGGAAAATATAAACCAAACGGAAAATGGACCCAGAACCGGCTGAACAAAGTGCACTGTAAAAAAAAATGTATTTCTTCACTGATAAGTTTTTTTTTTTTAAGTGACAACTACATCTATATATCTATAATTTATTTGAACACACTCGTTTAATGTTTGTTTATAGTCGCGCCGTCAATGCTACTTCTGTTAGCATGTATATGGCAAATCCCATTATATGTTAGCATTAAGCTAATTATTTATTCCCACATTGTTGTGAGGCATTAAACAATTCAAACCTTTTATTCCGGTAAAGCGAAATAAAAGGACAAAATGAAACGGCTGTACTCATTGGTCCGCAGGTGTGTGTGCATCCACCTGGGCGGGTCTTAATTTAAGAACAGCTTACGTACGGGAAACACTAATATTGAAGAGAACCACAAAGAAATTGCAATACAAAAAACTCAACTCTCCTGTTTCCCCATGCAGTCATGCAGTGGATGTATTTTCAGACTGAAGAGAGTTCCTACTTGATGCTTTTACCCACAAACTATCCTGACGGCTTTCTTCCCCCAGGATTCAGATTCAGCCTCGTGTGCAC
This sequence comes from Lophius piscatorius, assembly GCA_009660295.1. Classification (NCBI taxonomy): domain Eukaryota; kingdom Metazoa; phylum Chordata; class Actinopteri; order Lophiiformes; family Lophiidae; genus Lophius; species Lophius piscatorius. Next base: position 40,037 of record VRLP01003350.1, on the reverse strand, counting down.
TGCTGCTAAAGCCGGAGAGCAAACGCAGCAAGAAAGTGAGCAGCATTGACAAAGTGAGCGGCGAGGCCAGCTGGCAGGTTGGCTCCTGTTTGCCCGACAAGTGTAGCATTAAGGTGACCCGCCAGGGATTAACAACTCACATCGCCTCTTCATTCCCCCGCCAGCAGCAGCGGCCCGCAAAAACAACCAGCGTACTCTCCTGAAAGGATTAGACCTTGGAGTCAAATGAAGGGGGGGGGGTTGGGGGGAACCCCGGCACATTGATTAAGAAAAAAGGTGAATGGGATGCGGTTCATTTAATCCCCGCGCCTGCAAATGATGTAACATTGATCAGAGTGGAAACGCGTGCGTTCTCTTGTTTCACAGCTTGATATGCTTCTTAGGACACAATGGCGTTTTCTCCTCCCTCGCCGTTGGAAGCTGTAACTCTGTGATTATATGCATGGAGGGGAAAGCGAGAGGCACCGGGTAAATGAGTGTATACTCCAAGTTAATCAAAAGTGCGTTTGATGTAGCCGACAGCGGCGTAAGACGGCGTTAGCGGGAGCTCCGCCGTGTCTGCACAGCTTCGCATTGCGCCCGGCTATAAAAGCCTGTGAGTACGGGGTGATTAATTCAATCTCGTCTGAATCACGGTAAGTCACAGTGATTTATTTGAGACGGAGGCAGAAATCAGGCCGCCGTTTGAGCAATAAATCCACACGGCACACTTCAGCTAGCTTAAAAGGAGCTAAGCGCCGAGGCTGACGTAGGCCAATGAATGATTCTGCCCCGACGCGACGTGTCAAATCATCACAAACCATCACAGAGCTGAATTTATCAGTAGAATATCGATCTCTCTGGATGAATTTTACATTAAAATGACTAGAAATTTGCGGAATTGTCGTCCCCAACCCCGAAGGTATATGCCCGAGAAGCCCCCCCGACACCAACCTCTTGACTGAACCCATTAAATCAAATGTGAAGTGATCAGTTAGAGCAAAGAAATCCGTTAATTGTGAAAATAATTCAATTTAATCACTTGGAAAATATGAAAAAGGTTCAAATATGTTTCACTATAGAGCAAACAGGATCAAACTGGTTACAATTTATGGGAATGGTTTACATCCAATTTCGGGTAATAACTTGAAGGAGAAATGTATCAGTCGTACTTGTTTCATTCGCGGCGGCAGAGATGAACCATTTCTTTGCGATCCCGACTTTTCGGTTGTGGATATAAAACATCGGTCTGTGCACAGAACCTCACACGCTCAGATAAACAGGTCCTCCCTGCTGATTTACAGACCTCACAGATAAAAACGGCACCTGCTAAAGCGTCTAAAATGACACGTTACTTGTGCGAGCTGGTAATCCTGAGTAATCACAGCCTTCAGAATCAGCAGTGAGAAACACCCGAGGCACAAATCACCATGTTTGAATACATAAAGCCGTCATCGCTCTCATCCGCCGCAAAGCAGTAAAAGTCAGTCTCAGGGGTAAAAGAAAAATGCATGAGTTTGTTTTAGTAGGCGTCTGTTGTGATCAGAGCTCCTTTAAAAAACAAAGCCGGCGACGCTTTACTGCTGGAAACAAAGGATTTCCAGGATTCAGAGTTTTCTGGGGGTTTTCCAGCCGCTGTTTGTCTTGGGATTCTCTCTTGGCCACGCATTTCTACGCTCATACGTGTGAAGTCCATTTTACCCCTTCACCCCCATCCTTCTCGTTAAGTCCCTCCCACTTTCTTCTACGTGAGAATCCATGAATAAATGCAATGGCTGGATGCATTTTTAACCCTTATATTCCTGCTTAACTGATTGGTTGAGCACATTTTTAGTCCCTATTTCTGTATATGCATTTATGTATGTATATGCTAAAAAAGTAAGGGGGCCAAGGATTGAGCCCTGGGGGCCACCACATGGAAAAGGGGGCCACCCAGGTAGAGGTATTATTGTCTTTTTTGAGTAGTAGTTGAGTTTTTTATGGCAAATTAAATCAAGTGAGGACTTCTTAAACAGAATTACGTGATTTCCTACAACGAGAAAAGTCTAATAAATATCAATTAGTTTTTTTAAAAACATGCTTTTTACATCTAATTAGAACTTTCTATAGGCCAAGATTTCATGTCAAAATCATTTTATATATCCGATTTTTTATTTCACTATTTAAAAACTTACTCGACTAAACATTTTGTCATTTTATAGTAAATAGAAAAATGACTAAGACATTAAATCCAATTAGCCCTTTTTGTTTCGTCTCAACGACTAAATAAGTTGTTCCGATGAGTTACATAGTCGTGACAACAACTTAACTCCTTCCCACAAAGTAATATCTTGTTCTAACGCATTATTAAGTCGTGGCCAAGACATAACTAGTTGATCCCACTCCTTATTACATTGTGGCCTTGAGATAATTATCTCGCAAGATAATAATATGTTCCCACGCCCTGTTAAGTCGTAGCCACGACAAAATTATATTGAGCGATAATAACGCGTTCCCATGCTTAGTAAGTCGTCGCCACAAGATAATAACTTGTTTGCACGTCTTATTACGTGTTGGCCAACAAAAAATAAGTCGTTCCCACAACTTAGTAAGTCGTGACGACGAGATAATTATTTTGCGAGATAATAACACATTCCAACGCTTTATTGAGTCGCGACATAATAAGTCGTTCCCACACCTTATTGAGGCATGGACACAAGATAATAACTCGTTCCCATGCCATGTTGAGTCGCGGCCATCAGATCTTTTTTTTCTTCAATGTCATATATAACCAATAAATATTCCAAAGAAATAAAAAATATGCAAAAGAATGATTTTTTTCCGATGTTTTTTTTGAAAAAAATTTTTTTCCTGGTGTACGTATTCGTGGGGTTAAATATAAATAGAAGAGCGTCTTTGCGTTCCCAGCATTCCTGCGCCGGTGTGAATGAGTCCTCGTTAACGTGTGTGAGCAGACGCACGCACCAATTTCACGTCAGCGTATCGCGGCGAGCGTGGAAGTATCTTGCGTGCGTTTGTCGGGAGCACGTCTGTGCGATTGCGATGGTGGGCGCTGCACAGATGTACTCGGGTTGAAGGAGCCCCTGCAGTGACGCCATCTGGCCCGTGGGTGCTACACGGGAGGGGAATGGAGGGAATGTGGCGATAACGGGGCGGCGCAGCACAACAATAAACACCGGCTTTAAATCTGTTTCACGCCTCCGACAAACACGGCAGAAACGGGAGAGGGCATCCCACACCACCGAGGAAGGCTATAAGGAATGTGAACTTACAGATTTATCTCATTTACGTCTCGCATTTACTTAAAGACTCCGTGATGGTCATTAAAATAGTGGAAGTCTTCACCGTGACTAATAACAGCAGTTATAGTGTAATTTGCAGATATGCTGACTTCACTACTTCCTGTTTAATGTGTGGGTTTATTTTCTAATTAGATCCTTAAATCCTCGTGGTGCATCTCTGTTGAAGCTGTTTAGAGTCGCGGCGGCGATGGAAATACAGGCGTGTTAATTATATTATTCATCATTTTGTGTAATTATAGTCTGCCCACACCGTTTGTCTCTAATTCCATGTTACTGAGAAATAATAAGTTGCATTGTGACGGTTGATTTTTTAGACGCCGCAGAGAGAACGGCTGTAAACAAAGAAAGAAAGAAAAACATCACTACCATGGAGTCCAAGGAGATTTTTCCAACAACCTTCCATCATCAGACTCATCGTCTTCATCAGTCTGCTGTCCTGTGAAATATGACTCTAGTTCCTACTGTTAGACTCAAACCTCCCCGACAGACAGACAGATACTTTATTGATCTACAATGAAATCAGCATCCAGCCTTTGAAGTTTTACCACCTTCATAATTTCCGCAAGCCTCAGCAGATTCATCCGCCGCCACCGCCATCAGTGTCTGGACACCAGTAAAGTTTCCACTACTCAGGCCTAACGCCCTTCAGATTATAGAATCCCCAAAAAGCCTAAATATCGAGTCTCTCTATATACTAATAATCACATATCTATGTTCACCCCTAATTTACTTCAACTCCTTATGTCGATGTCTCCAGCCTTTCGGAACCCACTTTAATGCTGCTGATCATTTTCCTCGCTCATCACGGTCATCCCCTGATTGGAACATCTATCTATCGTAGGTCTCACCTCCCACAGGCTTCCCTAGAGGCAACTAAGTAGAATATTTTGCTCAGGAAAAAGCTTTTCTATGGCGGGGACGATATCTCCCGTGAACCTCCGACACCATGTCACAGGAAGCTCCCTGCTTTTCGCCGCTCAGCCCACACGCTCCAGCCCAAAAATACAAGCCTGGTGCCATTCTTCCAACTTATCTGAACCTCACACCCTGACACACAGACAGGAAATGTTGCCCCGGCAACAGCCGTTCCCCATTGGCGGAGTGGAATAACAAATAAAAACATCACCAATGTGTAACGTTGATCTGGCATTGACAACAAATCAGCTCAGCATATTTTCCGCACCAACTGTTCCGAATGTTTTCCTGCTAACAACACCACAGGGGTGTTAATGGAAAGTCATTAAATAAAGATTGATGACAAGCTTTTGAATATTGGCCAACACGTCCTTCTATCTGCATTACAGGAAGCCCACAATTTGAAAGATCTGTCGTTTCTCAAGAATTCTAAATCCCAAAAACACGATTCCTTGCCACCGCTGATTCAGAAAATGAAGTCAACCAACTTTCTGAACGCCCTCCTGCTGCGTGCGGAACCGGTACGAGGATTCGACTCCGTTCCCACAGCGGGGGGCCTGAAAGGGCAAAGGAATCCCAGAGACGAGTGACAGGGGAGAAGGAACCTTTCATAAGCCTCTAGCCTCACATCACTGTAGTCAGAAGAACATCATTTTTCTTCAGCAAACCCACACATTTTCTTGAGATTCTGTTAGAGGCCCGGGGAGGATGACTCTCACTGAAACGGAACACGAAAGGTTTTCCCACCCTGACCTCCAGTTAAACTCCTGCTTAGTGAAAACAACATTGAGAAGATTTTTTAAAAATGTGTGAATAATATGAATAATGGAGCAAACACCATTCAAGCCTTTACGAATATCCCATCCCTTCCATCTTCTGTAACTGCTTATCCTGTTCAGGGTTCTCAGAGGACAAGAGCCTATCACTGCTGACGCCGGCCGAGAGGCAGGCTAAACCCCGGACATAGATAGAGACAAACTACCTCCAGGCAATTCAGAGTCACCAATTCACTTATATTGCACAGTTTTGGACTGTGGTAGGAAGCCAGACTGCCTGGAGGACATCCAAAAATGTATAGCAACACAGAAAAGCTCACGTGGATTTAAACTCGGAACCTTCTTGCTTAAAGGCTACCCATTATGCCACTTTGTCGCCCTCTATCTGCAATGTTTCAATAACATTTGAGGTTCATGGCTGTGGGTTCAAGAGGCGGCATGTGACCTTGAATCTAAGGAATTCAACCCTGTCAATCCACCAACAGAGACTTGGCGTTGAATTCTTTACTCTAAGACTAAACACTCGTGTCTTAGGATGTGTTTCTAAACCGAGACAGACTCGTGAATTCTGTAATACTTGAATCTGCAGTTACATCAAGATGACTTTAGGTTTTGAACTGAAGAAGGAGGCTTTAAATACTCTGTAAAAAACTTCAGTTGAGTATCGTCTGTTCAACGGAAGTAAAAGCCTTCAAGTGCCACTTCAAATGCTCCTATCCCGGCCATTCAGCGCGTCCAACAGCTCTTTATGACCATGCAAGGAAATCTCCCAACAACACAAAACCCCAGATAATAAATCTGTCATATCGCCCCCGCAGAAACTCGTGCATCGTTGGAAAGTTACAAATCCCTCACAAACAGAAGAAAGGACAATAAATCATCAGGCACAAGTAGGCTACCTATCATGGCGAATTCATGTGGAAAATGTGATCAAGCTAGTAGGAAAAGTAAGACTTATATACTACGGACATGTTGACAGACCTTTAGACTGACCTTAAAAACAGGTATACACAGATAGAATACCTTCACCAGTATCAATGTGATACATTCCCTATATATCCAATACGGGGCTTGAGTACTCCTACTCCTAAACTACTCGGATACAACACCATCGATGAAAATAGAACATGTTTTGAAAGTAAACCAAGGCCGACATCAGCGCTCTTTGTTTGGTTCTGGGCTGCCTAGGGGTACAAGAAACATAAACCACTACACCGCTAATTAGAGCATGTCTCTTTGCTACTGCATGTTCTCTCGTCCTTCTTTATCTTGTGTTGTCTCTGCGTTTTATGCACATTGTTTCACATCCTCTTTCATGAGATAGAAGTATTAGCTCCAAATAAAACAGAATAGTCCACAAAGAGGGCTGGTGTTCACTTACTCGCGCAGAAATAACACGTATCTGCTACAAGATCAAACTGCATGTATTTCTTGCTTTTTAAGAATGTTTTGTTTTTTTACCAGTCTCGGCATAAATCATAAATATACATTCAGACAGATTAAAAGGAAAAAAAAGGAAAAAATATCTGTATAATCTCCTTCTTTCGGCTGTTTGGCTCCATTGTTACGGCCGGTACCCTGTTGGTTAACGGTACCAGTGGCGGTATTACTTAAACCGGGCTCCGACCGATAAAGTTGGAAATTTCCTGTTCCGAATATTGATACGGCCACAGGTTTTACATCGGATGCCCTTCCTGACGAAAGCCGGCCCCTTTATCCGGGCTTGGTCAGACAATAAAGTGATATCACCGCATTAAAACAGATGAGGCGAGAAAACGAGTGGCCACTTATAGAAAATCTCAAAATGTCCCATAACACAACTACTTCCCTTCACTTTGTGCCAACAGAATAAATATTAATTTTGTCCAAAAGCAGACGAGAAACACCCAACGAGACTGGAGAGTTCTGGAGATGCTCTGACCTAGCAGACAACCTGTTCTTCCCTTTTTTCCTGCTTCCCCCGACGTCCAGTTTGGGATTAAATATTCACTTCCTGCCTAATAAATCCCGCCCACTGAGAGCTGAGATTGTAACAAGATAATCATCCTCTAGATCTAAATTCACCGGTCGCTGGTCGTAAAGATATGGCTGATTGGTTCATGTTCAGTTACACATTCTTTGGTCGGAAATGCCGGCGATTAAAAAGTCCCGTCACTTAAGGCAAAAATGAGATTCCACCCTGACCTGTCCATCATAAATCTTTACAGTCCCTCTGAATGTCTGACGGACGTGACAGAGCAGTAAAAACTTTTATCGCCGACCCTTAAACTCTCTGAGCCGCGAGAAATGTGGAGCCACCCGCTCATCTATCACCGCCATTGTGTGTCCGGAAAGGCACCGGTCTCCTCAGAGCCCCCCGAATGGAGGAGCCTGCCGACTGTAAACAGATGTTAATATTTACTCTGTTTCCTGAAAAATCCTGGTGATCGTGTTTGACAGGGAGGGGAAAACGATCTGCCGCGGGGAGAGGGAGACACGGCGTCGGAGGCGACGGATAAAAAAACAAGCGCTCCTGTTGTTGGTGCCCAAAGCTGCCCCAGGGGGGCTCCCAAAGCCCTGAGTCAGCCCTCCACTGGTGCCGTCACACTGTTTGCTAAATGAATGAGCCTTACGCTCTGTTTGCACAAGCGCTCACACACACACTCACACACACACACACACACACATGAACGCACAAACACACACACATGTTTGTTTGGCATTTAAATAAACCTCCTTGAGTGTGTTTGTGTTTCCATCAGGAACAACCAGCTCCATGTCACTTAATACTTTTCAGTTATTTCACATTATGCATCTCTTTTGCTCGCACACATGCCAATACACACACACACACACACACACACACACACACACAAACACACACATACTGTCTTTATCTTACTGCTTTCCCTTTCATGTTTGCTTAAGAGCCTTGTGTTTACTGCTTGGACTTGTCCTGTGTGCGCACACTGCTCTCACAAAGACACACATAGCTGTGGCCTCACACACACACACACAAACGATAAAGCTCTGTCTGCTGTCACGCACACCCACTCATGTCACTCCTTCATCTCACCCCTCCTTAGCTGTCACCTCCACACATCTCCTCACCCTGCACCCTTCGACCCGCCGCATGCGGTCACCTCAGCATGTAAGCCCGTTACAAACACGGTACCGACAGGATCGGACTCCATCTTGTCCCATTGAGGTCAAAGGCAGACAGAATGAGAGGGAAAAAAAAGACCACCAAGAATGTACAAATACGCACACATAACATTTTAGTTAGAGTGTGTGAGCACTTTTGTGTTTTTTTTTGGCCCTATATTGCACCTCAGAACCGACTGGGTCGGTCTGGGTTGTCATGGGGACCCAGCACGTCATGAAAAATTAATCACAGAAGTTCATAAGGTAGGAAGTGAAGTTTGAGGCTGGTAGAAAATGTCCAGCAAGGACGAAAGAAAGTTGTCAGAGCGGTGCTAGCTAACAATTTAGCACTCTTTACAGTAAAATTTTAGTTCGCTTACCTCCGATTCTCTCTTCTAAATGGACCAGCCATAATGTTGACGTCGCACTAGACACGGACCAGTCCACATAAGTTGCCGCCTTTTTTCTTTTTAAAAAGGTTTTGGAACACAGGGTGGCAGAAATGCCCAAGGCAGCTCCTTTCTGTCTTGTTAGCATGTTGTTAGCAAACAATCTTCTTCCTGCCTCAGAGCTTTCAAAAGAATCTTTATTGACAATGCCAGATGGTGACAACAGTCCATATTCTCTAGAATATCAGGAAATTTAAGCAACAAGAAACCAAACAAACTCAAATAACCTGGAGGAGCAACACCCAGTAGCCATAAGATTATAACCACTGACACGTGAAGTCAATATAACGTTGATTATCTGGTTACCATGGTTACCTGTCAGTGGGTGGGATATATTAACCAGTAAGTGATTGATTTGTCCTGAAGTTGATGATTTGGAAACAGGAAAAACGGGGGGAAAAAATTAGAATATGAGTGACTTTACAGGGATTGTGATTGCTGGACGACTGGATCAGAACGTTTCCAGAACTGCAGGTCTAGTTGGGTGTTCCTGGTCGGCAATGCTTGGTATATAACGATGTGGTCTAAGGAAGGACAACTGGTGAACTGGCAACTGCGTCATGCACTCACAAAAATGCAAAATTGTTTCATTCAATAATACAGCAGAACCCAAATTATATAAATATACAGAATCCCTCTCGGCTTTTGACCACAACCCACAACCTTAAGAATTAAAACCCACAAAAGCTGATTGATTTGACATAAATGAACAGTTTTCAGTGAATTGCACAATCAAAGCAGCAAATTAAATTTTTTTTCCCTGGATAAGTTCTTGAAGAACAGAAAACCCAAAGTGGAAAAAAAAAAAAAAGGCAAAAGAGATAATGTGAAAATTTATGTTTCTCAGTTTAGTCATCTGGTCAATCACAATCTATAATTAACTGAAAAATGCTGTTTGCCCAATACGGTCATTTTGGTACTTTATCAACATCTTAATAATTAATTAAGATGTTGATAATTAATAAGGAATTAATTCATTAATAATAATAAAATCATTTTCAATCCTTATTAAATGATTTTAAACTACAGTTTTTCTTATCAGAATGTTTTCGCCACCTAGTCATGGGGTACTAACACCAGCAGGGGGCAGTAATGTCAATACAGGCTGCTTGAAATCACTGTTAACGTTAGAAGAAAAACACTATCATCACAGGAAAATGGGTATGACGCTGGAGCAACAGCAGAAACACGATCCAGCCATCAAGTAGTTTGATGTTTAAGATTTAAGACTCACTTTAAGAGCAAATCACCCAGAGGAAGAAGAAACAATTATATAAATGAATGACATTCACATCGTTCCAAATTATAGTAAAAATAGCCACCTTTAGTTTTATTCTTATGGCTTATCGCAATGCTAATGGCAATTTTAAATGAAAATAATTCTATGGACACTCATATATATTATATAAGTGTATCATTTTTAAATAAGAAAATTTGATTAGAAAAAATAAATAACACATCAGGAGATAAATGAAGTGTGGCGTGTGTGACGTATTGCGCTGTGGCGGTGTTGCGTGTCACGCTCATGATGGCCTTGAACCACATGTATCAGTATGTGCTGCCTTCACTGTAAAAAACATCACCGAGACGAATCCCCGTGCATTTAACGTACATCAAAATTGAATGGCTGATTTGAAAGCGCACTCTAAAGAGCGGTAAAAAAAAATAAAAAATACCAGAGGACACGGATGCTAAGATATTTATCCTGCCACCAACACCCCCCACAAAGGCACGCACGCGAGCAGAAGATCATACATGCACCTGCCACCCTCTCATCCCTCATGTTCCCGCGGCAGATCCTTGACCAGGGCGCTTGTTTGAAAAACCAGAGGTCAAACTGTAAAGCAATTATGCTGGCAACTCATCAACCGAGGGCTGACAGCGATACAATTACCTTCAGGCTGCAGCGGAGAGAGAGAGAGAGAGAGAGAGAGAGAGAGAGAGAGAGAGAGAGAGCGAGACAGAGAGAGAGGGGTTGCTACAGGGCTGCCTCTATAACAACACTCGCTTATTTGCTACTGAGTAAGGGGCCAAGGATGGGGCCTGGGGGGACACCACAGGTAATTTTGTTTTTTTTGTGCATATTAATTAATATCCTGCTCAACTGTTTGGTTTGGCGTATTTTGAGAGAAAAATGTATATGCCTCTTAACTAAACCCGTTTATAATTGACCCAGTTGCAGCATGTACAGCTAAATAGTAAGGGGCCAAGGATCGAGCCCTGGGGTAGACCACATGAAAGAAATAACGTGCAAACAAATAGTTTTTGCATAGATTCTTTTTTCTTTGTGAGGACATTAAAGGCTTAAAGCATGTGACGACTTCTTTTTCTAATCTAATTCAAATTAATTACTTTTTCTTTTTTTTTATGATGATGAAATGCAAAAGTTCCACATGAAATTATTTGCTTTAACTTTTATACATCAGATTCCTGAAGAGGATAAGAAGCAAGTGCAGATAATGAATGTAAGAATGATTTTTTTTTAACTTAACCAAACAATTAGTGATTTTATGGTAAATTTAGATTCTGAATTAATTAATGCAAAAAAATATTTGATTTCCTTAATTTTTTTTTTTCTTGGGGAGGAATTTTAAGGCTTTACATAACCTGAGCTCGAGATAAAATGCAGCATTCGTGCCGACGGCAGACGGATTTTTTACTCTCATACTGTGAGATGATTTAAAGCTTTAAATAATAAAGACCCTTCCTTCCTTCGGCAGTGGGCAGCCCCCTTTGAAGCGCTCAGAGGAGCATATCGGGTTTACCCCTTTAATGTTCTGCTCAACTGTTTGGTTGAATACATTTTCAGTCCTTATATCTTATTATAAAATGTGTGCCTCTTGATAAAACCTGTTTATAAAACGATCACAGCGCGTATAAGCTAAAGAGTATGGGGCCGAGGATGGAGCCCTGGGTTACACCACAAGTCAATTGATACGTTTTTTTTTTTTTTTTGACGTATTAAAGCATGTGAGGACTTATTAAATGGAAATATTTAACGTGATGAACCCAAAAAAAGTGATACTTTACCAAAAGGTTGAGTTAATCTAATCAAAAAATCAACAATTTTCCTTGAAATACAAAATTTGATCATAAAATTGGCAAATTTAAAGCAACATGCTTGACCAAAAGACGTTTAATATTATAGAAAATATAGAGTCTGTAAGATGTTAAATCAATTAAAATCCCAAAGAAATAAAAAAAAAAGAAAGAATGTATCCTAGTAATGTACAGTAGTAACGTTTTATAGTATATATATATATATATATATATATATATATGTCTGTTCAAGCCCCAGCAGGTCTACATGTCGTGGGGTCCTTGAGCGAGACCCTTAACTTCTACTTCTCATGTAAGGGTTACCCTAACCCTAACCGTTCATGTTATTTATTTCGAGTTAACCATATACCTTGAATAAAAAATATTCTAAAAAGTAATTTGCATTTCTTATATTTTGTGTGCATGTCATAAAAAAAACGTTATCTTCGCTCACCTCGTCTCCTTCTAGGATGGTAAAGAGCTGGAGAACTACGTGTTCTCTCCTCAAATTGAAGACAAATTCTACCTACAGAAGTCTCCAGTACAGATTCACCTCTGTTACTACCCCGACTGCCAACTCAGATGCTAAACAATGAAGAATCCCCAACTCCGAACTACGTACAACTCGTACTTATGAACGGACTGTGTCGGTCTGGTCCCAGCTCCAGAATTTGACCAAGCAGAACTTTCAACAAGAGTCTTTTAGAAGTAGAAAGGGAATAAATAAACGCCTGGAGGGGGGCGAAAAATCCAGATTTATGTAACGGACTACCAGGGTCACAGGCAGCGGATGTAGAACCAGATGTCAATCAGACTACCAGGGGCGCGTCTGACCGGTCGGACTACCAGGGGCGCGTCTGACCGGTCGGACTAGCAGGGGCGCGTCTGACCGGTCGGACTACCAGGGGCGCGTCGTCAGCTTAGTGAATTTTGGGTGACAATTTTTGACTAAGTGACATTTAATAGGAAAACGTACCTGTTCTGACTTATATACAAACTGAAATTAGGAACAAACAGAATGTTCCTGGTTCATAACCCAGGGACGGTGCATATTTCAAAGATTTTATCTTCATCGTTTCTCAATAACTTCTTCTAGTTTCGCTGTCATTATTTTTGCAGCGTGACTGCTTTACATTTAAAACTGTCACAGCGTCAACTGCAAATTTATTACATCCTGTCTTGGTTTTTCGTTTTTCGTTTTCAGTTCCACATTCACCCTTCAATAATTGATCATCGTATATTCCTCGCTACGATGCCGGTTCCTCTCTATGTCTCTCTGCGCCTCCTACATGCTTTTCAGGAGCATGTATCGTAGGCTGAAGGTGAAATATTTACCACATCCACTATTCCTCTGCACTTCTGAAAGTTTGATAAGCTCCAACCGTATAAAATTTTATGGAGATAACTTGAATTCAAGCTGAAGCTTTGAGACTTTTCTTCCTCCAACAAGGAAAAAGAGTTTTTTTGTCTCCGGCTTCAGAGAGTGTAGATAAGTATAACCTGGCTTTTACGTTTCCCCAGTAAATAAGGAAAGAGAAATTTACCTGGTTATCTGACTGTGATGTTAAACCTCCCTCAGGATGAGATCCGTATCTTATGGTCATCTTTATACGCTGTGCTAAGGAGTTTCACTCGGCAGTATGTCGGTCTCTGCTGTCACAGTTTGATAAGAAGAATTCTGATGTTCAACTGCTTTAATGTTGTTGAACAATTGCAGAAACAATATTGAAGTGTCGTACACATATAGGGAAATGTCAAAGAATTGTGACTGATTGATCATTGATCCTCTTCAACTTCATATTTTCTTTGAGTTATTCTTGATTTTAAAAGCAAATAGTTTGTTGTTCATTACTCAAACAACTGTTGAAAGATACAAATGTTGGTCTTGTCCTTCTCTAGGTAAAGAAAACAGTGACATTAATAAGTGGTTCCAGCTGGACCCAAACAGAACTGGTCCCCACCACAGTTCAACCAAACCCTCACTTCTGTAGACCATCTTCAGGAGCAGAAGGTTGACCCGAAGGTCTCACTAGAGTCACACTATGCCATAATAATTCTGGGGTTCTGGGACTCCAAAGATCCACATTGAGACACATTATCTACATACGGAGAAAAATTTGAACAATGGTGAACCTTCACACTTCTTCAAACCCCTCCAAGATCACGGCGAAGGTTCATTCAGGATGTCCCTAAAGAACCAAAGAAAACATCCAAGAAGCCACAGACCGCTCTCGCCTCGATAAAGGTCCGAGTTCATTGACCCACCCATCTGAAGACAGTCAGGAATTTACCCTCAACACAATCTTGCTGACCCCTCAGAGCTTCTGGGAGAATCTTCTCTGGACTGATGAGCGGAAAAGTTCAACTATTTGAAGGCAGGGGGTCCAATTCCATCTGGTCCGATTTAGGGTTTGACAACCCTGCTGTCTAAATAAATATAATTATCATTTAAAAAATTCTAATTCTAATAATAGGTCCCCCCTCCCCCCTCTGTGGGTCATTGAAGTGGTTTTACTGCTCCACCGACCCATTTTCCCAACAGGGATCGTTAAAGTCGCGTCTCAATCTCTCTGTACCGCGGAGGTTCTGTAAACGCATTAAGCTCCAATTAAAGTGAAATACGGCACTTACGAGAAAGAAACGGGCGACTCGCATCAAGAGGAAGTTTGATCCAGTTCCAGTTTATCTGCCGGAGGAAGTAATAAGTAAAGACAGAGAGGCGCCTCCGTTTACTCATTATGCCATTACACATTAAAAGCATCAGTACCGGGATAAATCCAACCCTCTAATTGGACTCATTACCCAGGAGAACATTCAGCTGAAATATTATTATTAGATTGATGGTTGGGTTTTTTTCAGGATGTCAGAGCCAAAATCTGATGACTCATTCCACTCTTCTATGTCACATGACCCATTGTACGACACAGTTTGTCAAGTACGGATAAGAAAGTCCATTCCGATGTTCTCAAAAACGGTCCGGTCCAGAATGTCGCAGGTTCTATCCTACCTAAGTCTAAAGACACTTCATGTCTGCTGGAAGGAAAGTTCAAATCTGAAATGACGTGATGACACTTGAAGGCCACCGTAGATTCTCCAAACCCACTCCGACAGGGAGGGGTGAGCTGAGGTTGTATTTTGGGTTGCTCCTCTGTTAGATGCCACTAAGGTTACATTATAAAAATAGATTTCCTGTTAACACACAATTCATTTAAGGATCATTGAGTCTAAAATTTAATTTGAATATATTACATTTCTGGAATTTTATGAAGCAATTTTTTTTTTAATCACCAACAATTCTCTTTTTACAGTGTGTAATATTTTGTCTTTATATGTTGCAGGAAAATAAAATATGTCAAATCTGTGCCCCCATGATAAACAAATACGTATTTATATTTTTATACGTGTCGCTAAAACTGCGACATAAGGATTTTGTGAAAGAGATTGGAAACATTTCCGAAGCTTGAATCTTCCAAACCTGCACTGTAAAAGATTGTTGATGAACTTACTTCAACCTACACCCACAATAAGTGAGTCAAACTTATTAATTTAAGTTGTACAAGCTTAATTAAAATGAGTGTTACCAGTTTTTAAGTAATCAACAATTCACTTTTTTACAGTGTGTCTTGCTTCCTGACTCCGCCCCTTTATTTGAATCCCTTCCAAAATTGAATGGCTCCTTCCTTGTCATATGACCACATGTCATATCGAGTGTGATCCAAATGAGACAAGTGGTTTTGATGCAATCCAGCAAAACGGTCAAACAGACAAAACCCTGGCGAACAGAACCTCCTTGGCGCTAGTAGTGGGTCAGCAGGATCCAGTAGCGACCTGCAATAAGAGGAATGGATTAAAGCTGATGATTGGTTTAAGTGGCCCCCTTCAAGCCCAGCTGTTGGAAGAAGACACCAACTTGGTCCCGCTCCTCCACAAGCCGCCTCCCTGCAGGAACCGGCCTGTCAGTCACGCAGTGGGGCGTGTAAGAGCACAGCACCGCTGGCCCGCTCCGAGGGTTTCAGCGGGCCTGAGTGATATTTCATCAACTACTCTTTTGTGATGAAATCGGTGCGAGCCCGCGGTGCTCGGTGGGCTACCCCGGCCCTCCTGCTCAGGCGCTGCTGTCGCTGTGCTCTCAGGTGTGGCGAGACGAGACCAAAACGGGTCTCCCAGGCGAGACGGCGTCGGAAAAAAGGCTGCGGGTCTGAGAACTTCATTTATCTGGGCTGAAGAAGGGAAGAAGAGAGTCTGAAGCTGCAGGTTGAGCTGACAGCGCCATGTGGCAGAAAAAAAGAAAACCTGCCTGTAAGTTTTGTTTT
Organism: Lophius piscatorius; assembly: GCA_009660295.1. Classification (NCBI taxonomy): domain Eukaryota; kingdom Metazoa; phylum Chordata; class Actinopteri; order Lophiiformes; family Lophiidae; genus Lophius; species Lophius piscatorius. Next base: position 24,141 of record VRLP01003350.1, on the reverse strand, counting down.
CTCACGGTTCAGTTGTTCCCCACCTTTATAAGCTAGAGAAGCTGCCAGGTATGTGTGTGTGTGTGTGTGTGTGTGTGTGTGTGCGTGCCTGCTTCCACTCAGTGGGATCAAACGGCAGCGGTGGCTCTGCGCCTCCCGTCTTTCTGCCTCCCCCGTAATGAGGAGTGATACATTCGCCTCCCGTGGAGGAAGGACATGTTTATACAGCTCCTGCTCAGAGGCAGCCAGAGCAGAAAAACAGATTACAGAAGCACTCTGGTCAAAATGTCAACACCGCGTTGCACAAGTAGCACCGAGACGCGCTTCAAAGTCTGCAGCCAGAGTGTGAACAGGCGGCTAGCGCTTAGCGAATCAGCTAAAAACAAACAAACCTTTGAGTTGACAAATAGAGGTATTTCCTCCCTGCTGACCCCCTTTGCTCAGCTTTTTTTTGGCAGAGCACCTAGTTTTTTTGTTTGGTTTTTGTTTGGTTTTTTTTTAAATCCCTGTGGTGCTGCAAAAAATGCCGAACGTTGCAAAACTGTGGTTGTTGCATCAGGAAAAGGTGACCTTTTAGACAATGTTGAAGGTTCTCTCGGCGCGTCAGTGGCCCTACAATCAACCTTTTATTCACAATCTTGGCGTTAACTTTGACAGCTCCTTCTGACTTATTTCGCTGAGTCGTCACATTCAGTTCCTCCAGGCTGAAGCAAGGACAAATCTCTCTCCTCAAGATCAGGAGAGTCACTCATGCCTTCATTACCGCCCGCTCGGATTAACTCCCTGTATTCATCGGCCCAGAAAGCAGCTTCCTGCCTGCTAGCTGGAAAGAGAAAATAGTATCACTTAACATTACATAACAGCCTTGGCCATCAAGATGGCGGTGCGTGCCGATGCTGCGGCCCGGCGCTCTTCACAATTTCGGCATCTGTTTAAGTTCTTCTAAGCTCTTTGCCTTTGTGTCGTTTTCCTGTGCGCAGTTGTATTTTTGTCATTTGCACGCTTCCATGGGCCAATCCAAGAGCTGCAAAACTGCCTTTTATTATTCTGCAACCATGGCAATAAAGTTCTTTTCAATTATTTCCTATTCCATTCCATTCCAAGGCATTCCTTTCTTTTCCTTCTTTTTCCATTCCATTATTTTGCATTCCATTCCTTTCCTTTCTTTTCTTTTTTTCCTATTCTATTCTATTATTTAACACCAGTATCATCTTCTTGTCATGACTTAACATCACCAGAATGTAATCATCTCTAGGATATACCAAAACATACCCACGGATGAAATTTCACACAAATCTGAATCTGAATCTTATGCTAGTATATCTTATCTTATCTTATCATATCATATCTTATCTTATCCTAGAATATCTTATCTTATCCTAGAATATCTTATCTAATCTTATTTTATCATATCTTAGCTTATCCTACCATATCTTATCTTATCTTATCATATCATATCTTATCCTAGCATATCTTATCCTAGCATATCTTAGCTTATCCTAGCATATCTTATCCTAGCATATCTTAGCTTATCCTAGCATATCTTGTCTTATCTTATCATATTATATCTTATCCTAGCATATCTTATCCTAGCATATCTTAGCTTATCCTAGCATATCTTGTCTTATTCTAGCATATCATATCGTATCTTAGCATATCTTAATTTATCCTAGCATATCTTATCATATCGTATCTTAGCATATCTTAACTTTTTCTAGCATATCTTAACTTATCATAGCATTTCTTATCTTATTCTAGCATATCATATCTTATCGTAGAATAAGGTGTCTTATCTTATCTTGTCTTATCGTATAGATTATTATCGTATGGTATCTCAGCATGGCCTAGCATAGCATGTCTTATCTTATCGTATCTTATCTTATAATATAACGTGTCTTATCTTCTTTTATAATATCATAGCATAGCGTGTCTTAATCTTATCGTAGCAGATCATATTATATCTTATTTAGATGGGATCAGTAACTAGAAAGTATCCTACATAAAGAAACCTAATTGATTTTGATCACAATGATGTCTTCCTTTGGTTCTGTCCTGAGTGTTTTTCTAGTTTCCTTTTCTTTTATCCTTTTATCTTATTTGATTCTGACTCATTTGATGATCCCATTTATCTTCGTCCGTCTCTTCATCTTCACCCGTGTCTCTTCTGCACTTGGTTCAAACTCCGCGGTTGTTTATACATGCTACACAACGACCCTTTGACTTGACTTGAAACCGACTCATAAGGAAGCCGCCGTGACTAAGGAGCAGGTTTTCTACGGGGGAGGGCTACTCATTACCAGCCGCCCCCCCTCTGTGAAAATTAAGAGTGAAATCAGAGCTAACTGCTTCATTTTGATTCTTTTTTTTTTTTTCCCCCCTGCAAAAAAGCTCAGATGGAATCAGCAGAGTGAATAGACCCTCCCGCACGGCGGAGCATCAGGGGTCCTGCCGGCTGGAGGCAAAGTGTCGTAATTGGCAGGAACTCTGCCGACTCGCTGCGTCACGTGGAGCAAAGTTAGCTGCGCAGCCTGACGACCAAGTAGGAACATGTGAAAATCACAAGATGTGTGACTGCGCATCCAGAGGATACCCACAAACGCCTGTTGCCAACCATCAACGCGTATCTACTGCCGCAAAGCAAAAGTTCTTCTTTGCAGAGTGCACAGAGAGGACAGCGCAAGGACAAGGGGACGGGAAACGAAGACGGAGTGGAGGTGCCCAGCCAAAGGTGGCGTGCCGGTTCAGATGCCAGATCACAGAGGAACTAGGCGCGGTGACAGATCTATTCCCCCTGCTGCCTTCGGCCAGCTGTCACTGCAGATAAACACAATGGCCTCCTCTCCCCGACGACAGCACGCGCCGTAATCTGGAATTGACAGCTGACTCTGCCTCGCAACTCCCAGGGAGCCGAGGGAGAGAATGCTGCGAGTCAATTAGCTGAAAGGAATGAGTTTTCATTTGGATGGTTCTGAATGCGGGACGGGTAGACCCAAGGACAGGAAGCTCAGGTGCAGAGAAAAACAATCTACCACAAAGAGGTGAGAAAAAACCCACTAGTGCAGGTATCCGGGGGGTAAGAGCGAACAATCGAGTACTCAAACGATCGGAAGAAATTCCCCAATCCCCTGCATTCTACCAGAAATCCCTCGAATGGAACTCCTCAAGCAAAATGTCAAGTTATGTCCAAAAAAAGCATTATTCGTAAAGAGCTCCCCCTAGTGAGTAAAATATGAACAACTACAGCAGCGGACCCCCAATTTTTTTTTTGAAGATTTTATAAGGAGAAAGGCTCAACATGAAGATTGAAAGGGTACCTTGGAACAATTTGTAGTCCTGTTATCACAGATCGGATATGAGCTGCAGTGGCTCGAGGTAAATAAAGATCTATTTTGATGAAATGTGTTCCTTTAATGTAAAAGTGAAATGAAACTAATGCTGTCGCTGAAATAACTGAATAATCGGGATTTGTCAGATTCCATGAGCGATGCAACCCACGCAAAAAAGTCCTTCAAATGCATCCGGTGTCGCATTCCCTGCATTAACGCAACTGGCTGCCAGTTGCTGCATGAAAAAAAACACAAAAAAAATGCCTGCAAAATCACTTTAAATGGAGGAAATCACGTCCTTATCCCGCTAATCTCTCCCGCTGCCAACTCCTGCTTCAGCTTTTCCACCAGGGTTTCGATGCACCGAGCTCAGGATCAGCGCTCTGTGTTGCCAGTTGTGATTGACTGTTTACATTTTCACAGGCTGTGTTGGCAGCAGGAGTTGGGTCTGGGCCTGCCAACACCGGCCCGGGCCTCAGCTGACCCGGATTTGTGTCTCTTTGCACAACAAACTTTTTTTTTTACGGCTTCCATAAAAGGAAATATCACACAGTTATATTCAGGGGCTTCAAATGAAGCGACACATATCTTCACCGATCCTCAGCGGGAGGGGGGAGGGGGGCGTCTGCTCCCGCTCTCATCCATTCAGCCTCCCCTCACCTGTTAATGACATCACTGCATGGACATTTAAGAGCTCCATTCCCATCATGCACTGGGACTTAATATTCAAACTGCCTTGTAAAAACCGGCGCTGCCAGTCCGGTCTCCATTTTTCAGATGACTTGCACCTCATTTTATCCCCATTACATTCCGCTGAGGTGAGGTAACCCTGCCTTCCGCCCACGGGGCGCCGCTCACAGCTAAGGAAGTCATCCATTCCTAGCAGTCGGTGGCGTTTTATCATAAATACGGGTGCAGTTGACCCCTGGTGGATCCAACGCTTGAGACTCATGCCACAAATCAATAGTGAACAGCTGGATCTCAATGAAGGAGGAGCCCCCCGCCCCCCTGCCTGAGATAGTGAGGCGTACTTTCATACATCATAGCCAAAACATTATAAACGCCTTCCGTATGTTGTGTAGTTCCTCCCGTTTGCCGCCAAAGCATCTCTGACCCGTCAAAGTATGGACGCCACAAGACCCCTGAGGGTGAGCTGTGGTATTTGGTACCACGATGTTAGCATCAGAAACTCCAAGTCCCTGGAGGTGTGAGGTGGCGCCTCCATGGATCAAACTTGTTAAATACCCCAAAATTGGGGGATATTATGGAATCGTCACCACGGTCGCCGCCGCGTCCGACACAGATCATTCGTGCTAACGCATTAACAAAAACATAAATACAGATCCTTCTCAGATTTCGTGCCCACATAGACCTTAGTTTGAGGAAGAACTGGATTGATTTTAGGAAAGTTCCGTTGTATATGTCCAACACTAGGGGGAGTTTTATCTCCTAAAGTTTTTGGGCCCCATAATTTCTCAAAATTTGGTCCAATTTAGTCGAAATCTGCTCAATATGAATTAAGTTGAGAAAATCTCTCCAGTAACTATTATATTTCACCACTAGGGGGAGTTTTCACTCCAAACAAGGGCATAACTTCCTAACCGTTGGTCCGACTTAGTCCAGATTTGGTGAATATGAATGGACTGGAGGAGATATATCTAGTAAATATATATATATATATATATATATATATATATATATATATATTTATATATATATATGTACGATAAACCAAACACACCTGCCTTGTGAGGAAAGAAGTGAAAAGAGCAAACGTGTCACACTGATTCTGTACTTGTGAACGGCTGACCTTACGAAAGCCTAACAGCAACAAAAACAAACAACACTCCTTCATCACAGCGGAATCTTCCTCATACAAATCATCACCTCAGTCTTATCTTCCCGGCTTTAAAAAAAAAACCCCAAAAAACCCCAACACTACCGTTAATCACATCTGTCCTTGTGCTTTATTGGCAATGGCCGACCACCAGCACCATCAGCACCACCATCAGCACCACCTTCAGCGCCACCATCAGCAGCACCATCAGCACCACCATCAAACAAAAACAACTTAACCTTCCTCTCCTCTTCCTTTATGGATGGGAAGCAGCTGACATTACTGTGACATTTACCTCCAGCCTCCAGACTCACTCCCTCTTAAATGTTACCTTCTTTTTCTTTCCCCTTTATACACACGGTAGCGTTTTATCATTTCCCTCTGAGCGTTGATGCGCGGACGCCATCACTCGGCGAGTCTTGTTAAATCCGAGTCTAAGCGGCGTCCTGCACGACTGGACGCTTTTAATACGGTCGGATTTAATATTAAATCAACTTGCGCGTTCACACCGGACTGACTTATAAATATATTGTGTAAAGAGTATCGGACCATTCCGATGATTATAGGGAGCTCGGCTCACTTCGCCATTTCATTTCATGTAGAGATTTGACACATGTGATCCAAACCAGGGCCTGGGACCCGCCTGTGGGTCGTGGGAAAGTTTATTGGGTCGCCAAATAAAACAGGTATGATTTTTATTTGACTATTATTCTAGATATAAACTCACCGGCCACTTTTGTTAGGTACATCTTGCCAGTACCGGGTTGGATCTTCTTTTCCCCTTCAGAACTGGAAGTTGATTCAATAAGGTTCTGGAAACATTCATCAGAGGTTTTTCTCCATATTGACACGATAGCAGATTTGTCGTCTTTACTTTTCATATTATTCATTTGCATATTAAAATATCTTTTTTTGTATGACTGTGTGTGTGTGTGTGTGTGTGTGTGTGTGTGTGTGGGGGGGGTATTAAAGGTTTAAAGGAGGGGCTTTCCAGCTCAAAGGGGAGAGTTTCATGATGATTTATTTTATATATATATATATATTGAATGAATAAATGTCCAAAGAAATATAATATGCAAAAATAAAAAATATATTTTTTGGGGGGATCCTCACCCAAAAACAAATATAATATGCAAAAAGATCAAATATTATTATCCTAAATCAAATGTTTTGTTTTGTAATGTTTTTTATACCCATCCAAAAATAATTTATTTTTAAATTTTTTGGGCTGAGAAACAACAAAATGTGTTTTTTGGATGAGGGTAAAATAAATTCAGTTTCTTTTTCGGGGGGTGGGGGGTATTAAAAGGTAAAAAGAGGGGCTTTCCAGCTCAAAGGGGGAGAGATCCATGATTGATTTCATGAGTTTCATGACGACAGCGAGATAAAAATGTGAAATACAACCACCTGAACTGAACTTTCACTTTAAAAAAAAAAAGGGGGGTTTTCATGTTCATTCATCATATTATTCATGTTTTTGTTTTATGGTAAAATACATGCGAGACTATGTTGATGTCAGCGAGGCCAAGTGGTTCTGAATCCAACAAAATCCCAGTTTCACAGCACAATTGAACGCGGACTAAATCAGAGTAAAATCGGATTTCCGCGATGAAACTGGAGACACGTGTGTTTACACCCGGTGTGAATCTGACAACCGGTGTGACTCTGATCCGTGTGAGTCCAAACACAATCAGGACCGGGGATAGCATCGTGGCTACTGGTGGTAATGGTGGCGGGGGCTGCTCTGCACATAATGAGGTCCAAACTGGGAAGAGAGTCGATAGTGACTTGACAGTGGGGGGGGGTTAAAGGTCAACACCACCCTCACGCCGCCGTCAGATGTGTGCGGGCGGCTCCAGTTGTGCTGCTGCTGCCGCTCTTGTCATTCGTCAGCCGCCGCTGGAGAAGGTAATTACAGTTTCGAAACGTTGACTCATTATAATATGGAGACAAATGGCTTGTCTGTTCCGCCGGAATCACTGACAGCATAATAACAGACCATCTGGCCCCTCCTCCTCCTACAAACCCCCCAGGGAACTAAATACTATACATTCATCACACACTACAGAGGCAGTGTATGCAATTACATGACAGCACAGCGGCACTGTTTCACTAACAAATAACATTTAAAAAAAAAATGGTGACGTCTCTGTCAGTGGAAGCAGCCATCGTTTGACCTTTGACCCGGATAGGGATGACCTTCTACTTATAGTAGGGAAAAGCTCCCACGTCTGCTATTATTGATAAGTGCAGGATTTTGTTTAAAAGAGTATGGACTAAAAATAGGAGACAGAAGTTGAATTCTCTCACTTAGAAGTATTATTATTAGTCAGGGGACAAAGCCGGTCTTAAAGGGCCAGTACAGAAAAATAAAGAAAAATAGAGCAGAATAGAAAGATTTTAAAATACAAGTAAGCCACCATTTGAAATTCAACCACCTGTTCTCTATTTGGACACGCATATAAACTCAAATAAATACTCATACCTGCACTGATGAGCCATAACAATAAAACCATCTGCTTAATATGTTGTGTCTGAAACCCAGAACTGACTGCACACCATGTGGGTTTCTGCTCTTTTGCACATCTGCACCTGGACTACTTAAATGATATATTTTGATTTATATTTATGTCTGTTTTATGGAGATTGGAATCTTTCTTTCCCTTTACATTTGCCTCCACTTAATTCCTATATTCAAATTTACATAAGTATTTGCATTTCTTTTTTTTTTACATAGAACCTTGTTTTTCAAACACAGCTTCCTAACCGTTAGATTTCGTGCATATAAAAACTGTCTCAAAGACCTGTATTTTGTATTTAGTATAAAAGGTCACATTTTACTCACTAGGGGGAGCTTTTTTATGAAACGACTAAACCGAATAAACTACACATTTAATGTGAGGAGCTCCTTCAGGACAATTTCCTTGTGCAACACAGGGGATTGGGGGCTTTTTCGTGGACGTACCATTGCAGTCGGGGACGACAGCAGGGGCTTAGTTATTTGAAAAGATTCATCGAACACGACACAAATTGCTCGTGCTCGTCATCTTCATCTTGCGCTGTCAGTCAGTCGGTTCTGGAGTGGAAAGAGTCCGACACTTGTCTGAGTGGGTTTGCAGTCGTCCGTCTGTCAGGAACTCCTGCTCCTCTTTCTCAATTCTTCTGTTTGTCTGTCTGCCGCGCCGCCACTGTCTGCAGAAAGAGGGTGGCCATCTCTCTCCGAGCTGAAGGGCTCTAGCCACAAAGAGGAAGGAGAAGCCTTCCCTCTTTCTCCATGGCTATTTGTGATGGCCGGCGGAGCGATAAGACGCCCTCGGGGCAGCGCTGGGCGCTCCGGCAGGCACCACGGATCTTACGCTGCGCTGAGGAGCGCTGTCTTGAAGCTTTATCTGGGACAAAAGCGGCCTTGTTAAAGCTCGACACCAGCGCTGGAACCAGCCACACAGGGAGGAAGTGTAAGGGGAGAGGGAGGGGCCACGTCTCAGGCTGAATATAATTACCTAGTTGGAATGAAGCTGAATATGGTAAGTAGCACTTATCTCTTGTGCGACCTTCCCGGCCCGCTACTACAACCGCCATGGAGACCTAATGGAGGGAGAGCCGGGTAATCATACACTGCTACTATGCTGCAGGGCGCTCCATCTGTAAGCTAGGAAATGTGTTGGAATGCAGCCCAGTCACACGTAATAGTATTGTAACGACGTCAGCTTTGTTGTCTCTTCATCAACAGCACGTCAAGAGTCTCTCTCTCTCTCTCTCTCTCTCTCTCTCTCACTCTCTAAAGATGTGAATTATAACAGCCGGATACGCTGAGTAAGGATTTAGACAAATGGTGAGATGCAGTCTGCTGCCTGGCAGCTGAATGGCTTTATTCAAATGACAGGTTTCGCCTCAGCGCTGGTTCACAAATCCATTTGTGAGTCGGGTTCTGCACAAAAACATCTCTGGCACTGAGAGCTCCCCCCCTCCCACCCAGCCCCCGGAGGAAATGTACCTAGGCACGAAATAAAGAATGACTGAAAATGTTCATGTTATCGTCACATTCTCACAACTACTAGTCACAACTAGCATCAGGGAATTTATCACTGCCGTTCAGCGCCTAAGGGCTCATTTATGCTAATTTTGAACACTTTAATGTCCAAACTGTTTGGTTTAGAACATTTTGAGTCACTATTTATTACTGAAAAATGTGGGCCGCCGGTTTTATTACACGACTCAGTGGCAGCATGCATATGCTAAAGAGTAAGGGGGCGACGTTAGAGCCCTGGGGGACGCCACAGGCCAAAGCAGCCGCCAAGGATAAGACGTTAACCGTGACTATTGAGAAATCGCTATTTCCTAAGTAAGATACTTTTGGTATATTAAAGCATGTAGGAAAGTAATCAAATATGCAAAGAAGGGTTGATTACAGAAACAGTTTAAACTTTTTGGCAACCTTTGCGCTGATTTCACTTAGTATATATTTGTGCACATAGTCTCAGAGCTTATGGCTACAAACAAGAAGGATGAAATGGGGAAAATCATTGAACAACTAGAAAAAAAACTCCTCCGCTAGGACACAACGGTACCGCAGATTACAGAAAAATTCAAGCAAATTCCCCATTAATGTCTGAGTTATCGTCAGCCTCTAAATCTACCGACAACCCCAACAAACTCTCTGAGTATCTCTCAAATACTCTGTAGCCGCTTGTCTCTTTGCGCCTTCCACTTCAGCGTCTCTGTTCAGCCCACTGAGCCCCCAGCTGGGCGCAGTTTCAAGAGTTTCAATGGAACTCTTGATAATAATATGCTGAAAATTAATAACATTTAGGATATGCTAAAATCTACAAGTGAGTTAAATTGAAGTCAGTGTTGGGTTTCTGAATACTGTCGGTTCTGTCACTGGGTTTTCTAAAACATCTGCTATAATAGCTGTTTTTGTGTATACGAACAATATTCTGTTGCACTGAACTATAACCACTTTACGAATGTGACTTTTCCGTGTTGTTTTAATGATAGCTACCGGGCTAAGTGGGAACATCTGGTTTATTTTATGGAGCAGCTCAATGACCCGTTAACCTCTGATGCCGTGGGTTATCTCACGGATCGTGTGTCAGTGCCGGGGGCTGAACTGAATCCCTCAGGACCATTTTAACACCTTTCCAGTTTGATGCTAATCAAGATTGCGGGTGTGAAACCTCATCCGGTCCAAAGTTTGGACCACAACAGCCGGGGTTCGGTCTAAAATAAAGAAAGGGTTGCATTGCAGTTCATATTCATTCGATTACAGCATGATTGCACTGTTTTGTACGGTTTTGACCTTTGAACCAACAACAGGAAGTAACCGGTTTGAGCCGTTTTGAGGAACAAACTGGTTTAAATCAGGCTGGCATCACCAATGAACAAATGAAGAAGAAAAACAGATGGAAGTAGGAAGAAGATAAGCGGTATGTCATCTCATTCTGCAAGGATGAGATAGAAAACGAGGATACCAGTTTTCGCCAAAGTGACAACAAATGGGGGGACGAGAGACGCCAACCATCTGCAAGCCAGTCAATCATCAAAAACGCTGGAAACTTGCAAAGCGTGCAAAACAAGTTAGTCTGAAACTTGACCAAATCCAAAATTTTTCCGACGCTAGCTGGCTGTTTGGAGCCAAACAACATAGAAGCATTCCTGCTTAGTTAAAAATTAACTTTATTGTCATTCGATCCACCAGGCAGGTGCACAGCAGAACAAAGTGATGTCGCATTTGGCTCAGTAACAAAAATTAAGAAAAGCACGAGAGTAAAAGAACCCGGTTCTACCAGACTAGAAAAGAATGAAGCCAACACGACGCTTCTGCCTCTGGGCAATAAAATACCTGTACTGTAAACTGTGACAGCTGTAGCGTGACAGACTGACGGCAACATGTGTCAAACAGACATTTAAATTCTATATTCAACCGTTCATGTTGTGTGTATGCACTGATAGGCTATGTGTGTGTGTGAGTGTGTGTGTGTGTGTGTGTGTGTGTGTGCATGAGCGGCGGGGCAGCTGGCAGGTTAATGAGCTCAGTAATGGGCTTGCAGGCTGCCTTTCACCCCTTATTAAACGGAGATTCGTCTGTTTGTCCACACAGCTCAGTGGGCCCCTAAACAGACAATCACAGGTAGTCAAATCCTGACATGCAGCCAACAAAAAGCTCCTCCTGACAACATGCTGACAGAGTGGTCTCCGCTCACGGCCTGCAGGATAGACCACACGCCTCAAAAGCTCATTTGTAGTCCTGTCACGAACACAATTAGTCTGTTTGAAAGTATGTATCCGTCTATCCACTAGGGGGCAGTGGAGAGCCGAGACGTGTGAATGGCAGTTATCGTGATGATATCATCTTACATACGTTGAAGGATTTGATTAATGCGTGCCATCATGAACCTACAAAAAGAACTCTGTGTCCGTCGTTCACGGCAACATAATCACAAAGCTAAGTATGACGAGTGCGCGCAACATACTGCAGCTGTTACTAGCAGGAAAATTTACAAATGCAACACAGTATGCCGAGGATTCAGGAAGGTGGAGAAAACCGATGTCATTGCAAGTTACAAGCTCCCACATCTAGTGTGGAACAAAATGGGTCGAACATTTTCTATCCTTAAAGGAAAAACGCTGTGTCCTTCGTTCACTGCAATATAATCACAATGCTGAGTATGAAGGGCGCACGCAACATAGTGCAGCTGAAAATGTGGAAATGCAACACGGTATGCAGAAGTTTCAGGATGTTGGAGAGAACAAAATGGGTTCATGGGTTCGAGCATCGTCCATCCCTAAAAGATGAGGTGTGCCAGGTCCAGCATGTTCCAACTGTGTGGAGAAAAGGTCGCCGCTGAACTATAATCTGTTTGGCCCATAAAGAGCCCCGTATTGAAATTGAATGGAAGCTAATTGTGTCACTCAGGTGCTAACGATTCCTCCAGACCATAATGGCATCTCTTAAGTCGTGGAGATTGGATCAGTAACAAGGATAATTGAGAGATTCCTCTCTATCATTTTCTCAATTCGCCAGTTTGCTGACTGACAGCCGCCCCGACCCCCCCCCCCTTCTGAAAGAGGAGCAGCCATTAATCACATTAAGCTACTGTCTGTCTGTTGCCAAGACGAGGATTCTCTGCCAGGTCTGCGCCGGCAATTAAATTATATTAAAGCTCCAAATACCAGGCTTTCTTTTTTGTTTTCTTTTAAGTTGTATTCTCATGTGATCCTCAACGCGACACTGATTAGAGACCGAGAATGACTGCTGTGGGCTTTTGTTGATTCCTTTTGTTGTCATTAAAAGCTGCGTTATTGCCTCTGCCGCAGGACGATTTTCATTTCTCCTCTTCCTTTTATGGACTGAAACGCCCGCGGCCCATTTTCAGCTAATGCACCCTCGAGTACCGGAGGCCCTTTGTGTTTCCCCGATCTTTTTTAGGTTGCACAGCCCTGGCGTTCACTCCCCTCCGTCTGTCTGGATGATCTGCTGTCGCAAAGAGAACAGATCCACAATGCACCTCGACCTGGAGAGAGAGAAGACTCTGTTCCCAATCCGCCGCCGCCACCCGTCCGAGGCCGTCAGTTAACACTTTTGCTCCACTTGGCCTATTATGTCCGTGATGTAAACTGCCAGCCTTGTGCTGTTAGCTGCTGAAACATGTAAGCGGCATGCGGATGGAGGAGATGAGAATGCTAAACAGACTGCAGTATTAGGTACGCAGCTGGAAGCTGGCAAACCTCTCATTTGTAGTGCCGCGATGGGAGCATAAGCAAGGGGTGTAATCTCCTCCACTTCAATGATGTAATCGGCTGTAAAACTGATGATGGTCTGCTCTCAATGAGCCAACGGCGGCAGCGATGCTTCATCGGTGAGCATTGTTTGTTTTATTTGCTGTCCGGGTGATGGGAAATGTGTTTGAGCGGCGAGGCCACGCGGGGCCACTTAGGCTCGGAGGGATGGCGGTATCTGGATCTGCATGGGTTTTGCGTTGCATTCAAGTCCATTGATCTCCACTTTGGAGAAATTGTGTAATTGTATCTTCACTTAATCCGTTTCCACTATTTTCTGACAGAATTCAGGCTTATCTGCACAATCAATGATTTACAGTTGATGGCCTTCATCGTTGTTCATCGCCCAGTGTTGAGGATCAGTGTTTTAGATTTATACAACGGTGGTCCACGGCGGCAAACGCATTGAAAAACATCCATTTAAAAACATGCGAATGCTGCAAAAGCCAAACACAATCTGAAAAAAGCCACAACACAACAGAATTGTTCACGGAGGACACTTAAAAGCGATGCGCCACCATGGACGTGCTTTTTTATCGCTTGATTTAGTTAATAAAACAGATAAACATTGGCCCCTGGAAGTGGATTGGAGTTAGTTGTGGTTGCTGTAAAACAACCAACTTTCCAGCACTGGAGATTAGATCCCATAATAGGATCATCTTGCACCGTCCCCCTAATAGTTTAAAAATAGTCTACCATCAAGATGTCATTCTTCATCTTTTTCTTCTTCATCGTCTTCCTGCCACCTCACAACAAAAAACGCAAAAAGGGCCTCTCAAGCGCCGGCGTCTGGTTCCTACAAAAACATGGCTCAATGAGACAACCTTAGTTTTACGTACTGCACCTTTAAAAAAAAAAAAATGAAATCACTCTCCCTCAGGGTCATAAGTTAATAAGCCTCTCAGTAAGGTTGTCCATATTTAAAATTAGTCGGGCCTTGCCTCACAATCATCGCATCTGAGCGAACTACTAAACCAATCTAATGGACTAACATTGATTTAAAGGAATTATGGGTAAAATGACCGCTGTCAAGGGCAGAGCAAAGACCAGGAGGTGGTTAGCTTAGCGTGGAACGATAATTGGAAACAGCTTGTCTGGCACTGTTCAAAGGTACACAGTCTGTGTAAGACTAATTAAATTCTTATATCCTTTGATGTCTCCCTGTTTGCCTTTATGCTAAGCTACGCTATCAATCTCTTGGCTCCAGCTTCAGCTAACTAAAGTGAGATACTTAATAGCGGCAGCTTCTTTATTTTTTTTTATCATGAAACTGTCCATCGGATTCGATGGAACTGATTCCATCTGTAGTTTAACCGTAAACAAGCCTCGGCTCTGAAAAGCTAGCCGGCGGCCTGGAGCGACTCACGAAGCCGTGAAGAACGCCGCAGCTGCCCACAAAGCAGCTGCGGCTCACTTTGACATGCAGTCTTCCTCCTGTCGGCTGCGTTTCCTGAACGCACCTTTCAATTGGCCTCCCCTTCAGCCGGCCGCCTAATGAAAGGCTGCAGCGGGCTGGAGGTGGCGGTGGGCTTCGTACATTCCTATTCCCCTCGTTCCCACACACTGAAAGAAAAACTTGGAGCGCCGTCCTCGCCGCTCGCAGCGGCCCGCATTCATTAACAGGAATGTTTGCTTTCAAAGTGAAAGGCCAGGTGCTTCATTGGAACGCAGAGCTCTTTCCCTCACGCTGGAGAAAATGAGCATTTTCACTTGAGTCGGAATTTTCTCGGCCGATGACAGATTTTTATAAATAAAAACATTTCAGGGTGTATATTCACTGCAATAGCTGTCAGTTTAAAGTTGCGGGTTGTAAAATGAATGGAATGAGATATTCATAATTATGTTTTTGTTGGTGTAAAGTATGTTGAAAATGAATAAATTTAAAATGAAGGTTAGCTTGGAAATAGGCCTTTATTTTTTTAAAGAAGGGGACAGTCATTTTCCAAGGAGGCTGCCGTGCTTTGCTTCTATGTTTGCGCAGTAACCTAGACTAGACCAACCGAACACTAATATGACACATTTTTGAGGTTGAATAGCAGAAAAAATGCTCAAGAAACCCTTCGTCTCTAAAAAAAAGAAGAAGATGGAATCCATCTCAGCTGGTTAACTATTTTGTGTTGTGAGAACTGATGAATGGAGAATAATCGCTATTCTTTAGCACAAGACAAACAAAACAACTCTCAATGTCCCTAAAAACCCGTGAAGAAGTAGATGAATGCATTGTTGCCGGGAAAACGGACGGCGGATCCTACTGCCTGTTTAGCACAAGAAGGACAAGAAGGAGTAGAGACATGTCATTGAAGGAAAACAAAGACCTGTCTCATGATCGTGAATCCGTTGGGGTCAGGGCAGTAGACCTCGGGAATTCAACTCGGCAGGCAATGGAGGGAGTCCTCCATGACGTCATTTCAAAATATACAAAGCAACTCCACAAGCATTGAATACTGGGTAAGTTTGTACAACCTCTATAGCATTATATGGCGTGTTTGTGTTTTATGGCAGCAAGATTACACTGATGGTGTTGACCTTTGACCCTACCTACCCTACTATTGTGTCAATTTACCAATAATCGGTTTTGACCGCTGTTAGCTCTAGTAACTAGTTGTTAAGCCGTCAGCTGCTTCAGGGTGTTTGACCCTCCGACTCAGCGGATGGACCCGGAACAGGAGATGACAGACGTGATCCTCTGTTTGATGTATTTCATTGAATTATGTAAGGCGGTCGGAATTACACCAAACACAGCAGCGCCTCTCGCAGCAGAGACGGAATATCAGATCAGTCGCTCCTCTGATGTCAAAGAGAACAAATGGTGTTTCCTCTGCGTATAGATTCATGCAGCTCATGGGATTTTAATGTGAAATCACATCCTAGTCTGACGGACAGATTCACATTCCTAGCTCAGATGAGATTCTGGGTCCAATGCGGTCCGTCCATTCGCTCGGCAGGAAGCCCATTTAAAGAGACATCAACGTTAGGAAGGATTACATCGACACTTTTTGCCTATCCGAATTAAACCTTTCCGAATTGTAGTGTCAGGCGCCTGTCTACATGACCTGTGCTCTTTATCGACCCGGTGTCTACACACATCCACTCATCTGATCAGAAACAGATTTCTGACACGAGATGAAGATAAGGCGGCGATAATGCTACGATGAGCTGGGCGCCGACCGCCAACAAGCGCCCTGAAGAAGAATACGACAAAGAGTCTAGTTAGAGCTTCAGTACTTATTTTATTCACTATACTACAATAACGATTATTTATACACATGTCTGCGTGTGTGTAGATCTTTTCATTGTAGGGAATAATACATTTTATGTCATTTGTGAATCTTTCAGTGAACGCTTATACAGATATTTTATGTAATAAAAATATTTTCTCCTCTTCTTCTTGGACCTTTTTGGAATCAAAGTCTGGATGTGGAAACTTAAATCTATGGGAATTGATAAAAAAAAAGATCAGCCTGGTTGTAAAGCTTTAATGGACACCACTGAAAGCTGAGGAAATAGCCCGGAGATTGGGTTTTCCTCGCCTTTGAAGATCTGAGATGGAAACTCAACCCAACACTCCTGAGTACGACGTGCAGGAGAGACGGAGAAAACGGTTGCAGAGAACACGTTCCCTCTCTAAATCGCGCATCCGACAACAATACAACCATATCCTGTCAAATTTTGAAAAAAAAAAAAAAGAGGAAATGAAGGCAGCAGAAACGACTCCAGTCGCCGGCGGCATCTTTCACAGAGTACCACTGAAATGTCAGTTCCGAGCGCCCCCAGAGCTCTCAGAACGACGAGGAGCCTTTGCCTCAGCGGTAAGAAGCTTCATTCGCTCAATCAGAGGGGCCGCCGAAAGTCATCCTCACGCCGCCTTCAAGAAGAGGCTGGCATTAATTGGCGACGCGGAACATTCCACTCTGGTCTAAAAAAGAGCCGGCATGCGGAAGTCCTCCTGGTGCTAAAAGCAGAGCAATATCCTGACAATTTCTGGCCTCGACTGGCAAGAAGGCTGCAATATTTATCAGAGGAAGTAGAGGCGGCTGCGAGACGGTAACTTCCCGGCGGGGAGGGGATTCTGGAGGAGGTGCAGCGAGGATAAAAGGAGAATGCCCTCTGCTGTAATAATCTCAAGCAGCCAAAGCTGAAACCGTAGCGGGTCGAGTTCCGATACGGCGATACGGCGTAAGAACCGAAAAAAAACTGACAAAGAATGAAGAAATATAAAATATAATCACACAAGGTTTGGATTCAGTCAGTAATCAGCATCTCTTACGGGTTTCCTTCGCTCTCACTGCTCTGCTTGCCCGGAGGTCCGTTTTCCTCCCACCCGAATTCCCAGGCAAACCACATTAAAAGAAAAAAAAATACCAGAGAATTAGTTCAGAGTGGTTTTGTAACATCCCCTACAGCTACAAGTCAGCGTGGGGTCAGCGCCGCTGAATGACAGCTGGCGTGATGATGAGGAGAAAAAACGTGTCTTTGTTCGGAGAGCACTTAGCAGCATCGACGCTGAACTTGAGCTCAACAACTAAAGGTTAATCTGTCGGCAGATCCTCTGTGTTGACGCGATAACTCAAAAATTATTGCATGGATTGTTGTCAAACTTTATATACACGTAGACTTTAGTGCGAGGAAGAACTGGATGGTTTTTGGGAAAGGGTGGTTGTTTTTTGGAAGCTGTATTGCCAAAATATTATGGGTCATAAATTTTCAAGCGTTGGTCCGAGGAACTCTATTTTGTACGTATTTGTGTTTTACTTTAATGGTTCATATTTTACTTTCAATACTATTTTATAGACATAACACTATAGCCAGAATTCAGTACATATATATTATCATATCATATTTTATTCTAAAAGTTTGTATTTTATTTTTACGGAAAAACACAAAGTACATCAAAAACGATGACTTGAATCATTGTCAAACTTTATACCGACATAGACCTCATTACAAGGAAGAACTGGAGTGATTTGGGTAAATGTTGATTGCATATTTCTGACACTAGGGCGAGCTTTATCAGCAAAAGTTTTTGGGCCATAATTTCTCGGCCATTGATCGGATTAAGTCCAAATTTGTAAATTTTTTTTTACGGAAATCTTGTTGGAGATAAATTTTAATTTGATAGGTTCGATAACGCCGATTGCTTTTGACAACAAAAGTAATTTACTGGCCGCTCATTGGGGGCCAAAACTAGAACTCAAGTTCAGTCAAGTCAAACTTTATTTATAAAGCACGTTTAAAACTACCAAAACGGTTTGACCAAAGTGCTGAACAGATAGGAATATCCAAAATAAAAGCACGACCTACCAGAATAAAAGACAAATAAAAACTAGCGTTAAAATAAATGGTGTATTTCAGCCGATTCTTCTGGGTCTAGAACCCAGAATTTTAGTGTTTTATTGATTAAATCTTCCTGCTCTTACCAGTGTTGAGTCCAAATGATTTTAAACAGTTCCATCCGCTGTCCACTGATCAGCCATTACATTATAACTACCCGCAGGTGAACTCAGAATAACTTGATTATTTCATTATAATATATAATGGAGGGATATAATGGGCAGCGACTGAATAATTTGGCGTTGGACGGTGAAGGTCTGAAAGATTTGGGAAAGACTAAATTGTGATGGGGCCACAACTGGGTCAGACCGTCTTCAGAACCGCAGATGTTGTTGTGTGATCCCCCGTCTGAGGCTTCAAATGTCGTGTTGTTCTTGCGCCTCACACTGCCTCCAAAGATTTGTCCATCAGCCTTGTTTTATATTCAAGGAAGCTGAAATGTGACTTAAATCAAGCTTTACTTTTCCATTCGCCGCTCCTCCAGTTTCCTGGACTGTCTGTCAACCACCTGTCAGCATCCGCCTTCACACGGAAACTCGGAGATTCAGCCAGTTATTACAGAAAAAGAACAACATGCTAATATTGCATTGATCCATGGTTCGCTTGTGTCCCGGACCACCGGGGGGGGGGGGGGGGGGGGGGGGAGCAGATCTGCATGGATGACAAGGTCATCTAAGGTCCATTGCGCCACTAAAAAAAAATCCATCGCTACAAAAAACCACGACCCCAAACTAAATCTATTGTAAAACAAATATGTCATTTCTGACTACTTAAGAAAAGTCAATTTGTTGGAGGCTTCCAGTTTCCAGTTTCCACATCACGCTTGCGTGGGCGGGACATTGGACCAGAACTGTAATGCTTCTTTAAGACTGGACTGAATTGGCACTGTGAAGCTTCTTTTTTTTTTTAAATTTGCTTCTGTCATAAAATAAATATGTTCCGTTCTGTGAAGCTCAGAGATGAAACTCTGGGAACGAGAAAACAAACATATTTCCGAGTGGAAAGTGAGTTTTGACAAACCTACTTTGACTGCTGTGATGGGAGATTTGTCCCCGCTCCGGACAGGAAGTCCTGTCCTGTTTGATCAAACGAGCAAAGACACGCTCAGAGTAAAGGCGCCGGACAAAAATATTGTCGGTGTCCCTGCTCATAACTACGTTACGTAAAAAAAAAACCTGCTATGGTTCCTATTTCCACTTGCGCTGCAGTCAAATACCAGACATCTTCTGATGTTTCCTGCCTTTGTTACCGACAGGACAAAGAGCTGATCATGGAAAACCGTGCTTTGCAGATCACTTGTTTTTTTTAAACCCTCTGTAAACTCTGTTCCGTTTCCGCCGCCTCTCGAATCTCCAACTCCACTCTGTGACCACCGGCTTTCCTCGCACTCCAGTCCAGTCCCAGCTAATTTAATCTGTGTAGGGTGCAGACCCCCGGCCCCCCGGCATCTTGCCCCGTGCCATTAAATAGAGGAGCGAGCATCTTGTTGATCTGCCTAATGTCAGCGTCCACTAGCTCGTTGCTAATTCCCTGTCATTAGTGCATATTGATGGCGTGCAGCTCGGGCAGAGCTCCATCCAAGACCGGCAGCCGGGGATCAGAGCGGAGGAAATGAAGAGGGATTGATGGTCACTTCCTGCATCGCTCACGCCGCTCCCGAGGCGGCTGACAGCGGCTTCCTGTGGCTTTCTGTCAGCCGCCGGGAGGGAGGGAGGGACAAACAGACAGAAAAGCGAGGGGGGGGGAGAGAGAGCGAGAGAAGGGAGGGGTTGTTGCTGGGTTTGCAGGCAGCGTTGAACAGTTTTGGTAGCGGCCCAAACTCATTTCGGGTTCAGCCAAAGGAGGCAGGGGGGAAATTAATCACCTGAAAAACTGATAACAACCGGGGGAATTACAGCCGTGACTCACGCCGTTTATTTAGATTACTAAGAGATAAAAAAGGGGAAAATTTGTGTTAAAGGAAATGCGGCGCTGACGTCGATACGCCTCTGCGGAAGGTGAAAGTGAAATTAAAAGATCACAGATGTCTCGGAAATGAAGAAATTGGACAAACTGATTTAGAGATCCGCGCCTTTGGGGCCCCTAGAAACCGTTTGTGGCGGTTTAAGGGGGAGATGCTGGATTATTCGCAGTTACTCCTGGTTCTGACGACAAATCTGTGGCCTGATTTTAACACCATCTGGTCATTGCCGAGAGATTCCCTGCATCAGGCCCAAATATGGACTAAATGATCACAGAATCGGGTCTTGAAGTATAAGGCATAATCAACCGACAGTGAGGTCATCTGGGAAGATCCACGACGCCAGTCGGAGAGATCTGAACCCACACATGGCGGCTACTGGACCCAAAGATGTTAACAAGAACAATGTGGCAAAGAGACCCCTCAAGTTCTCTTTGAAGGACAGACGGCTTCCTTTTTATGACTTACCGGAACAGGTCCACAATAGTTTTTATTTCCCCTCCGCCAAGGAAGGAGGTTCAATCTTCACCTGCGTTTGTTTTTCTGTGAGTGTGTTTTGTTTTTGGAGGCGATTCAATTTCGGTGACGTCGCGTGTTTCACAGCATTTCAAATAAAATAAAACCAAACAAGAAAAAGTACAGAGAATGCAAACCTCCACCGAGGCACAAAAATACCCAGAGTTTATGATTGACAGCTTCAAAATCAGAGTATCTCTCAAATACTCTGTAGCCGCTCGACTCCTGCACATTCCACTTCAGCATCTCTGTTCAGCCTACTTTGAGATTTGATTCAAATGTAAAGTGCGTTATAAATTAAATGCATTATTATTATTATTATTATTACCAAGCCACCAGCTGGGCTCAGTTTCAAGAGTTTCAACTGAACTCAAGCTCCACCCCCAAGAGAAGATCAAAGGAACCAAAGGAACTCTTAAAACTGATGTTCCAGCTCCAGCCCCAAACAAAACATCAAAGGAAACAAATGAACTCTTCAAACAGAGCCCCCAGCTCCATCCCCCTAAATAAACACCAGAGGAATAAATGGATCTCTTGAAACGGAACCCCAAGCTCCACCCCAAAAAGGAACATCATAGGAATCAAAGGAACTCTTGAAACTGAGCTCCCAGGTCCATCCCCAAAGAAACACCAAAGGAAAATAATTACTATAATAATGTAATTACTTAAGAACGGACAGGACAGACAGTATTTAGTCCACATTTGATTGAGATCTATCTTATAAATATCACATTTTACTCTAACAGTACAACTTTTACTCACTATGATGGGATTACTATTATGAAAAACACTGATGTTTGGTTTAATGTGAGAAGTTCAATCAGGGGATCGGGGCTTTAAGGGGACATATCCTCGCTGATGGGGATTACAACGTATAAGTGTGGTTCAATAAATGTAAAAAGATACAACACAAAGAATGGAACATTATATTAATACTCCTATTACAACTCCCTGCGTCCTAATATCACTGTGGCGTGATTCCTAACCCTCCCGATAAGTTAGTTAAACGATATTCAGTATTATAGCCGCATAATTTTGCATAATTTCCTGGATTCGATCACCTCCTAGCGATGCCGCGAGGAACACCTGGTGTTGTTCGAAACCGCTCGGCAATTATTCCTCTTTTTTGGAATATTATGTGAGACTTTTTACTGAAAACGGCCGAATAAATAAGAACATTTTTCCCTCCATCCTTTCCTCAATGCAGCTTTTGTTTGTCTGAAAGATGTGACATTATTGCTGTGTTAAATCTCTTGCCATATGTTGTGTATTGCACTAAACTATATAGCGATTTATTGCCTTTTATTCTCCGGCAAATTCCGTCCAAACAGGGAAACTTTGACAGCATCTGTTATCTAATCACACAAAGCACTTGGGTGGGATTTATGGCTTTAAACTCATCAAGCAGACAGATGGACCAACGCCTCATAAAAACCTCTCAGCACATAAATTCTGCTGCTCCTGACGAACTGAACTGTTTGTAGATGAATAATTGACTGTTGAGTCAGAAAGATTCTAGAGGGAACACCGGACTGAACTCCTAATTTATACTCAAACACTTAAATATAACTGGAATTATGCTGGCGTCACCGGTCTCGTTGGGTTTTTCCTGGACTGCAGTGGTTAGAACTTACCAAAGCGGTCAAAGGAAGTAGTGAAATGGCAGTGTGGTCATGGGCGTATAAAGCGTGTTGATGCACGTGATGAAGAAAGAGCTCCCAGGAAGATACTTTAACAAAAAATTGCTGAAAAAGTTCAGCTTAGAAACCATAGATGTTGTTTTACACAATGTGAGGTAGGTGGTCCTAATGATATGGCTGATCCAAACAAAAACAAACAGAAGAGGTTTCAGTGCAGTGTGACATATTTGGAGATTTGAGAACAGTATTGCAAAAAAAAAAAATACAAGGAAAGTCTTCTTAATTGGCCGGGTTAGAACTTATGACATCACAGAAATGGTCAAATTCAGAATCCGGACTCCGGTCCTCTGAGACTACTTCAAGATTTATACATCCTCTAGTTCCCTGACATTCAGCCACAGCGTTCTATAAAAACAAATACTTGTCCTTGTGGTACCCAAACCAAACGTCTGGTCCATTTTTCATACTGTATTATAAAAGTAGCGGCCCTGAAGGTTGTTCAACAAGTTATAATCTTTTTCTCCAACTGTGTGAAGGAACATTTTCCAACCACACATCCGTGGTGAGGTTTAGGTAAAGAAGTGCTTCAGTGGAGATCAGGGTTCAATAAAAACACACCAACAGATTCATATTACTGCAAACTATTTCTCGTACAGACTAATACAATTAAACCGACGCGATGAATAACGATGTATTTTGATGAAAGTGACAAAAATATCCCATCGGCAAATATTCTCCATGACAATGTACAAGAAATTGTAGTTAATTAGCATTAATAAAGAAATATAATGTGAACGGTAACACGGACAGGTTGCATAAAATGATCTTATATCTGAAGAAATTACAGTTAGCTATTGCTAAATAGTTACATTTGGAAAATAAATGTTTCATACTAGTAAATCATTTTACATTTTATTCTGTCTTTTAAACTTTCGAGACTTTGCTGCAAAGTTCATTGTTAGCTGCTAGCAAACTCCTTGACCTATTTTTTTTATCAGGTGTTTAATCCAATTTTTTGTATTAAAAATAATGTTTTCCTCGTCACGGTTCGTCATCGTCTCGTACATTAAAGTATTTCCACGCTGATGTCGTCCTTCCTCGGCCCACTCAACTAAACTCAGTGAGTTAACTGTCCTTCGGTGGTGTCGTTTATTGTTTCTGTAAAGCGATACTGTTGCTATGAAGTTGTATAATTAAAAGAAAATAGAAGAAAGACGGTCTGAAACCCAGAACGCTTCTACATCACTACACACCATGTGTGTATCTGATAATCATCAACTGTGTACACACCATGTGTGTAGCTCTAAATGCACTACTGCACATCTGCACCTGGACAACTATTGCACATCTGCACCCGGACAACTATTGCACATCTGCACCTGGACAACTATTGCACATCTTTACCTGGACAACTATTGCACATCTGCACCCGGACAACTATTGCACATCTTTACCTGGACAACTATTGCACATCTGCACCCGGACAACTATTGCACATCTTTACCTGGACAACTATTGCACATCTGCACCCAGACAACTATTGCACATCTGCACCTTGACAACTATTGCACATTTGCACCTGGACAACTAAGGCACATCTCTAACTGGACTATTTTAATTCACATTTATATTATATATGCCATTGGAGATCGGACTCTTTCCTTTTTCTTTATCTATCTATCTATCTATCTATCTATCTATCTATCTATCTATCTATCTATCTATCTATCTGTTGCATGTGATAGTGTTGCTGTAAAGTGGTATAATTGTTGT
>VRLP01003349.1:0-65884 GCA_009660295.1 Lophius piscatorius | reverse complement strand
ATCCATCATCCATTCATCCATCATCATCCATTCATCCATCAGCTATCCTCCATCCATCCATCCATCATCTATCCATCCATCATCCATCATCGTCTATGCATCATCCATTCATCCATCATCATCCATCCATCATCCATCATCTATCCATCCATCATCCATCATCGTCTATGCATCATCCATTCATCCATCATCCATCCATCATATATTCATCCATCATCCATAATCTATCCATCCATCATCCATCATCTATCCATCCATCATCCATCATCGTCTATGCATCATCCATTCATCCATCCATCATCCATCATCTATCCATCCATCATCGTCTATCCATCATCCATCCACCATCTATCCATCCATCATCCATCATCGATTCTCCATCATCCATTCATCCATCATCATCCATTCATCCATCATTTATCCATCATCCATCCATCCATCATATATTCATCCATTCATCCATTATCTATCCATCATCCATCCATCCATCATCGTCTATCCATCATCCATTCATCCATTCATCATCCATTCATCCATTATCTATCCATCATCCATAGAAATGGCTTCCCGTCGGTTTCTGATGCAGCAATATGCTTCAGAGAATCATGTTGATCTTCAATTGAAAGAGATTAACATTAAGGAACTATCGTATGATAGGTCTGTGCCACTACCTGCTGCGCCCGGCCACCCCCTCACCCCCCCCCCCCCCCCCCCCCCCCCCCCCCCCATCTGACCCTGGGATCCCTCTCTCTGCAGGTAGAAACCTGTCTGCTCACGAACTGGAAGTCTGGCGCCAGTTAGACCGATCGGCGATGTCACAATTAAGTTGTTGTTGTTTTTTATTGATGCTCGGCCCTGGACAAGATGACACCGTCGGCGGCCGCGCCTATCATCCATAGGTAAATCCACCCGTTATTATGGACTTAATATTCTGGTAAAATTCTCCGTAATGGTGCATTGAGAAACACTCCTAAACTGGGGTACACTATCTAGGCTACAGACCAAGAAAAATAAATATTCATTCTCCAACTCCATCAGACGTTAAATGTTACCAAGTATCTAGTAGACTGAACTGTGTGTATGTATAAAAACACACGCTTCACTTTCCCCACTGTTAATGCGCTCGCTTAAAAACACATTTACGATTCCTTGTGCTTTAAAAGTAGGTCAAACGTTGAAGTGATGCTGTTGTTTTACGTGTGGCTGTCTGTGGTGTTTATCTTTAGCGTGGAGAATATAACCCAACATATGCATGAGGAGAGACGCGGGGTTGTGCTTTACTCATATTTCTGGTCAAAGAATAGTCAGATGAAGATCCTTTGAACATAAGACCTATTCGCACTGGACTTTTATTACATCATGGATTCGTCATCGCTGCAGCATCACTGCAGATCCCTCGTGTTAACGGATGAACTCAAACACTGTTGCATGGATCATTTACAAAAATTCGTACCCACAAATACCTCAGTGCGAGGAAGAACTGGATTGATTGTGGTAAATGTTATCAGTCGTATATTTCCGACGCTAGTAGGTTTGTTTTCGGCAAAGTTTTCAGGTGGTAGTTTCCCAACCGTTGGTCCAATTTAGTCCAAAATTGTTGAATCGACCGTATGAGATATATTTTGTATATATCTTATTTCACTCTAGTAGTTCATATTTTACTTTCCTTTTTTTTTTTTTCACGAAAAACACTGTTCACCTAATTTCACGTTTAATTTGAGGATTTCAATCAGGGGGATGTTTGGCACAACGCAGGGGATTGGTGACTTTTTCGGGTATATGCACTTGCTGCTGTGGAAGACAGATGAGGCCTAGTTTCTTTTCTATACAATACATATATAATATTTGTCTGTATGTTTGTGGAGGTAACGGTGAAATAGAATTAACGCCTATGACACTTTAAAGACTCATTTGATAAATTGAATAATTCAACTGTTCATAAAATAATACTTCCCAGATTTTGGGTGAAGCCCTTTAAACTTTAACTGGATTCAATCCCTCAGGGGTCAGATTATAAACCGGTTCAGTCACAGGTTAAGCAACAATAAAAGAATTCCTTCACTTGGAAAGCACAGAAAGGGAAATATTGGATAGCAGCGAACAAATTCACGGCTATCCCGAATGTTTGGGAAGGTTTCTGGCTGCGTTCTCAAGAGTTCTTACACGACGGTGTTAGTTATGTAAGTGTTGATTAGTAATGTATCACACCCCTTTGATTACATTGTCGTGAGGAGTAATATATTTGAAATGCCCTAATTAACTTTGGGACGATTATTTCACGTGTCCCCCTTTATCAAGTCTTACTAGCGGCTCTCTTGATGGATGGTTCTGTTTGTTCCGCCTGTGTTAAGCGTATATAGGTGGGTCTGCTACTATTTATTGAGCCGTCTGACAGGATGTCATATTTTGATAACGCATTGTTGAGAGTACGCGAGTATAAGAAAAAACATAATAACCACAAAGCTCCGCAGCTTCAGCGCAGAGGAAAAGATCAACCGACAAGTAATAGGGAAGACAAAATAATTGCTGATGCCAAGCTATTTGATTGTTAACAAATTGAGAATTATATTCCAATTTATTTTTTTGATCATGAAAAGCTTCACGATTAATGATTGGTTGTGCTGCTATTGCTTAATATTTGTGTAAAAGGGGCTACGGGTGAAAATAATCAACAACTAGGCAAACCAGTGCCTTAAGTTTAAGAAAAATCGTGCGGATTTCTCCGTTAATGTCTGCGTTATTGCCAGCCTCTAAATCAACCGACAACTCCAACAAAAGTCTCTCAGTATCTCTCAAATACTCTGTAGCCGGTCATCTCCTGAGCATTCCACTTCAGCATCTCTGTTAAGCCCACTAATTCCCCATCTCCACTCGCAATGGAACATCGAAGGAATTAAGGGTACCCTTGAAACTGAGCCTTCAGTAGGTGGGTCTACATGGGACACTTTTCTCTTAACCGAATTAAACCTTTCCGCAATTGCAATGTCGGTCGCCTCTTTACACGACCTGTGATCTTGTCCGACCCGGTGTTTAAACGCTTCCACTCATCTAATCGGAAACAGCTTTCTGACACGCCCATACGATCCACACTCCGGGTCATAAAGTGGCGATAATGCTACGATGAGTTGGGTGCCGACCGCCAACAAGCGACCAGAAGAAGAATACGACAAAGAGGACATGCGCGAAAGTGACTTTTCGTCCAACTAACGGTCCAACTACATCAAAGAGTCATTTACTCTTTGATGTAAATGAAAGACAACTCTTTCAGAGTTGCGATGAGTAAATGTCTCTTTGATGTAGGCCGGTACTGTTTTTAGAGTCGCCATATTTGTGTTGGGCATGCGGAGATACAACTCAGACTTTTCAGAAACAGCATTTTCATGCAGAGACCGGCTGTCGGAAATGCTTTCCGAAAGAACATGGACTACCTCCCGTCAAAGGAATGAAATCTCATTATGCTAACTGGCTCCGACCCGCTGACAGGTGCCATGGTAAGGAGGTAATCTATGTTATTTTGACCTGACCTGTCAATGGTTATAATGTAATGTATATAACTAAAGGATGTGATTGCATTAATGTCTTAGACAATAGAGGACATTTCTAAAAAATCTTTTTGTGTTTCTCAACATGAACTTTCAGCTCGTTCAGATATTCAGTTAAAGGGCTACTCTTGAAATTAAAAAGTGAGATCATCAGGAAGTACAGCCTGTAAATCTTGGCAATCAGTTTCAAAGTGGATTTAACCTTGTGGAAGAGGCTCCCATCTGTGACTCACATACAAATTAGACGTCTGAGGGTCCTTGTCTGATGGGATCAGTCATCAGCTACTGCAAAACGCCTCTTGAGGTGAGTGTAGGCTTCTTTATTTTATCTCTTTTTATACGCTCTGAGCATTTTGGAGCTCAAAGGGCTAAATCAACGAAAGATCTCCGCTCGTACTAATTAAATTGCACCTCAAAATTGTTATCATGGCAATGGAATACTGATTCAGGCCTCCAGCTTTATATCCTCGTAATATAAAAAAAAAAGCAATTTTGCAGGATCTCATGGCGCACATGCAGAAATATTACATTCTCCTATATTGGATACCGAAATACCTTAAAACCAAATTCTCTCCAAGAAATGTAGTTCTGATTTTTACATGTGATCTATCACTGGAAGGTTCACTGGACTTATGGCTTGATTCCACTGCGTCGCAGTTTTGCTGCGTCGTCTTTGTCCACATTGGACACGCGTCTCAGAAGCCTGCATGATTTATTTTTGCTGCTTTGTTGTTTTAAATGGGCTTTGAAGATCGAAAGCTCCTGGATGGCTCTTGACTCTCATCAGTAGACTTTACATGGGCAAAATCACCTAGATATCACCTAGGTAACTAGAAGGTATGCTCACCTTCAACTCCAGAAACTCCTGCGACCAAATTCATCCTCCTTCCTTCCTACTGTTGTCCTTGTAAGAAGGATCTTCGGTGTCATAGATGATCTGGTGCTTCTCAACTTCCAGAGTTGATTTCTCCTCGTCTGTGGTGACTTGTTGACTGTCTTTCTAGTTTCCTGGCCATCTTGCCTCAGTCCTCTGCTGTTCGGCCTTCAGCCTCACCCCGTTACTGCCAAAGCCTGGAAGTAAGGTCCATGGATGGAGAACATCTAAAGATGGTGCCTCACACATTGCTCCATATTGAAAGAAGCTTGAAGCATTTGGTCCCCTGGGAAAGTTCCGGTGGTGGAAAATATGTTGGGGTAATAGCTTTTAACTTCACAAATTTTGTTGACAGTTAATGTTCGTACTGTTGCGGAACAATCAGTTATGCGTTGATGACCTCTGCTGTTCTCACAGAAGTGAAGAGGCCAGTGGGGAAAAGGCAGACCTGTATTTCAGAAACTTTGACACTTTCATCAGGACTGGAGTGAAAATATACTGTGAGTGCGTCTGCTGTCATGACGATATGCTGTGAAAATGGAAATGACGGAGAAGGGGAGATACTGTTTCAGAGAGAGGACATACTATCCAACGGAATGGACATGAAAAATGAAGCCATGCTGAGGGGAGTGATAAATGTTGGACCTATGATAGGCGTGGAAATGCAATTACTAGCGTTATGTGGTAAAAAGAAAAAGAGAATTATGTAAAACGAGGCTCCTCCATTTTCTTAACTAAAAGTATTTTTGACTCCCTCGTCATGTCTCTTTGCTACAAACAGGATATTGTGCATGCAGTGAAGCAACAAACGATCACTTCAGTAGTGCATAACGCAGAATCACATGAAGAATCAGACAATTGGACTCCAGCAGAAATCCTGGAGACGTGAACACGGGTTTTCTTCCAGCTAAACTAGAGCGTGGCAGGCTGTCTGAAGCGTCAGTGATGTTTTGGTTGCTCTTGACATCAGTGAGCAGCCTCCAGCTTTAACGTGTCAGAAGCAGTGAAATTGAAGATCACTCTTCCAAATCAATGTGCACTTCCAATCTTAAGGTTTCATTTCATCTCCGACGAGTTCAGAATCCAACACACCTTCAAAGAACAAGCAGGGATAATGTCTGGTCCATCGGTAACAATGGAAATAAACAGAATCTTCCTTTTTTTAATGCATCTCACCAACAACTCCTTACAGACGTAATAAAGTCCTTTTGATAAGTGACTCTAAAAACCTCTTTATTCTGTAAGAGGTGAGCAACAAAGAACGTAGCAGACACAGGGTTTCAATTTTGGACGAGACAAATTAGCTTTGTCTGCGTCTTTTAGCTTTTAGCTACACATCTTTTATTCCTTTGACTGGTTCAAAGTAGTCTCACTAAAAAAGAAATAAATTATATTCTACGGAGGACTAAAAACTATATATGGTTGACAGATGATGGCTGCTGCTAAACAAAACTTTGACGGATTAGTCCAGACTTTTAAAGAAAACTCAGAAACATTTTTAGATTTTTAGAAATGAACCCTTAAATGCACCGTTCAACCGTTTGGTGGAGCTAATTTTTAGTCTTTTCTTCTTATCGTCTTATCGAACGTTATAATATGGGTTATATTATAACCATTATACATGGTTATAATATGACCCAGTAGCAGCATGCATATGGTAAAAAGTAAAGGGGCCAGAGAGAGAGCCCTAGGGGACACCATTTGTCAAAGGGGCATCGTGGTTTTTGAGAAGGTCCTATGTGATAAGTAGGATTTCTTTTGGCATATTTAAGTATGTATGGACTTAATGAACAGAATTATGTAACTTGGTATAACTGAGAAAAGTCTAGTAAGGGTGATAATGTTTTTTAGAAACATGCTTTACCAAGTGTCTGAGCTAATCTATTATAATGGAGGATTTTTGTTTGATTTAGAATTTCACGCTGAAATTACTTTCTAGGTCTGATTTTTGTTTTGCCGTTTAAAAACATGCTCGACCAAACAATTTGTCATTTCATGGTAAATTTAGAGCGTCTTAAGATATTTTGAGGATGTTATTAAAAAACCTTTGTGTTGTTAGGTTCAGTTTTGCTACAGGGTGACAATAACTCCTCGAGTGAACTTTACCACTTTCAGAATAATAGTAAAATTAATGGAAAAAAATAATCATTTTTTTAAAAAAAAAGCACGAGATGAACATTTTTTTTGGACTTTTTGGCAGGAACGTGAACAAATCATTCAATTATTTGCTACGCTGGAGTAAAGCATGTCTCCATAGTTAACACATTTAAATCCCAGTGTAAGCCCATAATAAGCGTATAATTGACTCCAGAAAAAACGTATTTGTTTTGCCTCTATTAATTAAATTATCATTCAGGCCTGACTACTGACGTGTGGATTTCTAAATACATTTCTAAATAATGAAGGGAATTACTATATTATAGTATTAATATACATATAGCCCACTTCCTCCCTGAGGCTGTTTTAACTCTAGTTGATCACATAATTGTTAATTAATGAGAGCTATGTAGATATTTTTTTTGACTTTATGGTGAATTATACCAGTTAGGATAAATCCTTCCGGCAAACAGCGACGGTCATGGTCATGGTATGATATCGTATCTGTAACTAACAATGGCAGCCGTGTCCATAATGCACCAGTAGGAGTGCTACATGGTAGTTTGAACAGTGTTGAGGTTGATGTATATGCTTTATTTTAAGCTTTTCAAAAAATGGAAATGTTGAATAGAGTGATGGAAAAGAAAAACCTTCATGAGTTCCGTTAACATTTCTTTTTTCACTCAAACCTCATCCTTCTGTGTAAATTATGTTCAAATAGATTTTTTTGTGAAACCCCACGGAACCAACCAATCAATGGGCGAGGTAAAAAAAAAAGGTTAAAAAACTCAAAACAGATTATCACTCAGTCGATAGTCCAGTG
Source organism: Lophius piscatorius (assembly GCA_009660295.1). NCBI lineage: Eukaryota > Metazoa > Chordata > Actinopteri > Lophiiformes > Lophiidae > Lophius > Lophius piscatorius. Next base: position 58,548 of record VRLP01003349.1, on the reverse strand, counting down.
CTTCCCTCTGCCGAGGTCAAAGAATCTGACACTTTCTCCTGTGTTGTACCTGACCCATGCACCACCCTTTGTGGAAATCTGTAATTTATTAGGGTTAAACTTCAAACTCCACTGTATCTTGTGCAAAAATATACTTTGCAATTCTTGAAGGTTGAATCAGAAGTAATTCTGAAAACTTGTGTCGCTCCCCAATGGAACACTTCCGAGGAAAAGAAAGCTGGAGTTTCAGACAAACTCTAAAGCATCTTCTCCAAACACTAAATCCTGGTTCGCTTCAAATCCATCAACACTCTGAGACCAGAATTGGTTCACCTTAAAGATGAAAGACCCGCTTTGTGGTCTCTGCAGTTCAATGCAGCGATATGTATGCAGGAGAAACAGAACCACCACTCCCCAAGAACATGGACCACCAGAGGAGAGCCAGCACATCAGAACAGGACTCAGCCGTCTACCTGCATCTCAAGGACTGGGGACACTCACCTGAAGACGACTATGTCCCCAATCTGGACAGAGAGGACAAATGGTTTGAGAGAGGAGTGAAGGAAAGTCCCCAACCTTGAACTGGAATTGTCATCTCTTAACATCGTAACATCTCTCCAAGGGCAGCTTCCCCAACAGCCACACCTTGAATCACGATTTGCTAATGACTCACTTGATGATCCAGCAGATAATCAAGACAACTGTGTCCCTAACAGCCCAGGTGGTGATGCGTGGTCAACTGTTGACATGACATAACAACTCCAAATCAACCACCTCAATGGAGGTCAAGTGTCTGACCCCCCAACCGTCGGAACCTCTTGGACGAGAGGTACCTGTAGCTCCTTCTGATTCAACCTTCATTGATCAAACGTCCGTTACAGGTGGACTCTCTGGTTTTTCAGGAAGGACAAAAAACAAAACATGGCAAGCGCCGGCTGACTTTCTTCTATAAAACTCTTGTAGGACTTGTCCCGTAGTACCTGTGAACATATTTACTAGGAAACAGATACCACTATGAACATTCATTCATTATCCCTAACCGCTTATCCTGCGCTCGTAAATTGTCTTGCACCCGATTGGTCCACCTGCTCGCACTAAATTGGGGGAAAGAGATTTTTTAATTCTCTGCCCCCACTGATTGGAACAATCCAATTTATATGAATGACTTTTCTGAGATCCTAAAGGATCTCTAAACTGAGACCATTTGACGGCGTGATTGTTCTTGATTGGTTTGATTACTTGATTTGAATATCACTGCGATATTATTATAATGCGATTCCATTTTTTGTACCCATATTTATTATTGTATTTGTACGTTTTTGTTTTTTTCATGTGTAAATCATGACATGTTCTGTTACCATTTTGGTCGGGTCATCCTTGTAAAAGAGGTTCTGATCTCAATGGGTTCCTTTTCCCCGTCAAATAACGGTTAAATAAATTAAATAAAACAATGAATCAGTGCTAAAATGCTTAAATTCTTTCCACCGTGTTTTCTGAAAATCCTCTGAAAAACAAACCAACCATTTAACCAACAAATCAACCAACTACCTCCTTGACCCTCGACTACGTCCTTTTTCGTACGCTGGTGAAAAAAATAACCTCTTTGAAAGAGGCAATAACGCAACATTGATAAAAAAAAATGCGAATAAAGGCTGTCCAAAGACGACTTCCATTATAAACTCATTAATTACAATGCTATAACCTTCATAACACAGTGTTTATGAAAAACCCTTCATCTCATCAGCCCTTCATCTCAACCCTCGCTGCAGGACGAGCTCAGGAGACCCGATAGCTTTTGTGATCGGAATCCCACTGGAATACAAATACACTACAACCACATTCACCAGCATATATGGACACATCATTGACCCAGAGGGTTTATGAAGACAAGATGTGACCTTGACAGAGTGTCAGGACCCTCAGTAGACCTCATAGAGAGCAAGTACCTCGTTATAGGTCACAATCAATTGAAGCACATAAAGGGTCCTAAAAGTCTGGCATTCATCAAGTAGAGGGGGCTCGCTCACAAGGTCGTGGATGGCCTGACTGAACTCTGTGGCAAGATCAGTGTCTGTCTTCATGTTGGGGATAAACGTAATTCCTTTGGATCTGAGCGCTAGTTCTGACACCATAGATCCTGCATCGTACTGGATTGCCTTGAAAAGTGGGCTTTAAAATGGTTCAAATCCTACTCATCTAATTGGACTTTCTCTACAGCCATGGGTAAGGCCTACTCTTCAGTGGCCCCTTCTGACATGTGGTGTAGCCCAAGGATCCATCCTTGACCCATCCTTGAGATCAATGTCCCATATAAATCAGGTGAACAGGGCGATCTCAATGTCTTAACCGTCTTTCTTCTTGTGTGTCTGATGTAAAGTGCCGGATGTCACACACAAACCTTCTCAAACCTAATGAAAACAAGTCAGAAATAATTATCTTTGCTCCCCTGAAGTCCTGCACGACCAAACTGTTCCACCCATATGAGCCTGGGTTCAGTCTCAGATCTTCAGACAGAGGTCTGCTGGCTGTGCTGAGACCTGAGGCTGGAGTCCAGCCTCAGGACTAAAGGTGACCAGTCTTTTTCAGTCAGGGCCCCTCAGCTCTGGAACTCCCTGCCTGAGGAGCCGAGGCTTACAGAATCAGTAACATCCTTTAGAACACTTCTTAATACACATCTCGTCAGAAAAAAAGCTTTTTAATCATCTACACCAACAGTCTCATTTCCCAGATCGTCTCTATTGGTCCTTATTATTTGTGATTATTTATTGTCATTGTTGGTGTCCTTTCATTCCTTGTTTTGTCATGTAAAACACTTTGTATTAATTATTATTCTCTCTCTCTCACTCTCTCTCTCTCCATGTGTGGCTGTGGATGCAGAAACCCGTCTCACGACTGACCCGTCTCGAATCAGCTCATCAGTCTGCAGCACAAGAACCCCCGACTCTCCAACCATTCCTCAGCAGATTACTCAGCATCTTATGAGGTCTATATATCAGCTGCTCATTTAATGAGCATTACATTCCTACATCGTTTCCTCTGCCCTAATCGCTTTTTCTCCCTGGGCTCAGGAATCTCCTGCCAAGCCTCTCTCTTCAGCCTCGCTGCTCTCGCCTCCTCACACCCGGCAACCCAAAAACAGCTTCAGCCCCGGATGGATCAATCTCTTGTCATACTCCCTCTCTGCCAACAACTGTACTCCCTCACTTCCCCAGCACTCCCGCTGACATCTTCATTAAATTCACATTTTTTAACCAAAAATCGGAAAGGCTTTCCCAAAGGATTTAGACTACCTCCTTGTAAAGGAATTAAATCCAATTCGGAAAGGTTCTTTCCATTCGGAAAGGTGTTAACATGCAGCATTTTCTTTCCGATTAGACGTCTTTTCCGAATCTAATCGGAATTAGGCTGTCCATGTAAACCCACCTAGTGATTATCTTGTTACCATGGTAACACAGCCACGAAAAGGTCACAATCCAGTCACCGTTCTAGTGCCGGTTCCAAGGCTGGATAAATTGGTAAGGTTGCGTCAGGAAGGGGTTTGGGTTTACAAAAACCCCTCCCTGGTACTGTTAACCAACAAGGTACCATCCTATAAATGGAAACAGGAAACGTTTACTTTTTTTTTTTCTTGCTGTGAAAAAGTCAGTCAGACAAGTGATTTGACTCCATGGGGTTATTAATCAATGAGTTATTGCAAATACCTCCAAAAGTGCTTCAAAATCTCACAAGGGAAACAGACAACCAAAGGTAAAAACCATCCATACCTGAATAAGCCTTGGAATTTAAGTAACCCTTCCACACAAAATCTGTTTAAAGCATATTTTGCAGAAAAATGGAGTAAGAAACTAGCAAACATGGTCGTTCAAACAGCTCTCATCGGAGACAGTAATAAGACTAAGAGTTTAAAGTCACAGTGTTGATGATACGGGGTATCTTATCTATAGTTTCACCCACCTTATTTCAGCAGGTAGAGCCGAGGCTCCTATGAATATCCATTTGGATTAACTCCCCCTCATGTTTTTTTCTCTACACAGCTGTTTTATTTGGCTACATAGTGTAGCAGATGGGACATTTCCAGCACTGATTGTGCACAGAGGCCCTCCCAATGGCTTTTTTCTTATCTCAAAAAGTGGATTCCGTGCTTTACACTGAATAGAAGAGGAGAGGCCTCTCTCTCCACGGTCACAGACACCAAAGCATCCTAATATTCTCTCCGCACGGCCTCTGCAGGGATTAAAACAGCAATTGTGTGCATCGGCTGATATATGCGACGCTGGATCCTGCCTCATCGGTTCTGCTCAGCATTGTCTTTCAGCGCAAAAGAATTTTACCACTTACAGCCTGGCGCATCGGGAGTCATTATAGGGTATTGATGGCTCACAGGAAAATGATAAATAGCTCTCTATCTCCTCCTGAGCTCACAGTGTATGGTCTGTTTACATAGATGCAGTATGTGGCTGCAGATCCCAGTGGGTGTGGACCGTTTCTCCTTCTAGCAGTCTTACCTGCTAATGAGGACGACGGTGAAGACGGCTGCACCGGATATAGAGAGAGCCATGGCTGCTGAAGGAGAGGAGATGCAAAGTGGAGTTTATCTGGAACAAAAGCACAAAAAGGAAATTGAGTTGCACTTTAGAGAAATGGAAGGAATGCTGAGAGATTGAGAAAATATAGATTATGTTGGCGTTGAAACCAATGCATCCCCCATCAATGAACAACAGTAGGCTACCTTAGTTTTCGGAAGATTAATGCAGATTCCTCCATCAATGTCTTTGTTATTGTGAGCCTCTAAATCTACCAACAACTCCAAAAAACTCTCTGAGTATCTTTGAAAAATATTCTGTAGCCGCTCCTCTCCTGTGCCTTCCACTTCAGCGTCTCTGTTCAGCCCACTGGGCACCCAGGTCTTCTCGCAATGGAACATAAAAGAACTCAATGGAACTCGAATGGTAGGAGGGCAACACTGACATGCCTGAAGGGTATTCTCCCAACAGAACTATGACCTCCTGTTACCGACTTCCTCTCCACTCAAAGTCTGATACTGTTGGGCAAAAAATAAATTAGGCACGTTGCAGTTTCCCCTCAAAAAGACTCATCTTTCCTCGGCTATCCGTTCCCGTCATGCATCTTTTAAGATGAAGGCAGTCGGAAAACCTTCAGAGACCACGATGACTTAAACACAAACACCCGACTAGTGTGGGCAGAAAGCTGTGCTAATATTTAATGTAAAGTTGAAAGGGAACTTCTTAGGCTTTGTGTTTAAAGTGGGTTGTGTTGGTGAAGGTTTGAGAAAGAGAAGCATCTGTTTGGGGTGTTGTTGTGGTTTAAGCTGCAGCTTTGCTCGTACCAGATGCTGTGTGGTTGAGATATCCCAGACATCTTTGAATTTATTCTGAGTTTGTGGTGTTTGTTCACTTCAACTCAACACAGACTCTAATTTGCGTTTTATGAAAAACGCAGTTTTATCTATCTATAGATATCTATCTATCTATCTATCTATCTATCTATAGATATCTATCTATAGATATCTATCTATATATCTATATATATATATAGATATATATGAATGCTACTAGATGTTAGCTGCTCTGTGCGAGGTCAGCTAGTAGATCCACTGACAAAACTGCATAATCGTTGTTTTTTTCTCATTATCTATTTACCTGGCTATCTTTATATATTTTCTATCTTATCTATCTTTATCTATCTTTATCTATCTTCGGATGAAACGCTTTTATCTTCGGATAACACGCTTTTATCTTCGGATAACACGCATTTATCTTCGGATAACACGCATTTATCTTCGGATAACACGCATTTATCTTCGGATAACACGCATTTATCTTCGGATAACACGCATTTATCTTCGGATAACATGCATTTATCTTCGGATAGCATGCATTTATCTTTGGATAGCATGCATTTATCTTTGGATAACACGCATTTATCTTTGGATAACACGCTTTTATCTTCGGATAACACGCTTTTATCTTCGGATAACACGCTTTTATCTTCGGATAACACGCTTTTATCTTCGGATAACACGCTTTTATCTTCGGATAACACGCATTTATCTTCGGATAACACGCATTTATCTTCGGATAACACGCTTTTATCTTTGGATAACATGCATTTATCTTTGGATAGCATGCATTTATCTTTGGATAACATGCATTTATCTTTGGATAGCACGCATTTATCTGTGGATAACTTCCTGGTAATAACATTTCAAGCAGCTTTCAAACATTTCACTTTCACAGTATAAAACGTCAGGCAGGGAGCTATGAAGCAGCTATGAACTCAAAGAGATGCAAAAGTTGGCGGTAAACCAATGATTATAACACCTATAGTATTCAAAATCCCAAGTATTTGCTGACTTGTCACTTTAGGAGTTGAGCCTTTGCTTTGAAAATAATCCAGATTAGGCCGGACCTATTGAAGGGATATGACACTCTCCAGTCTTGGACTTGTCTGGCAAAAACTCAGCCTGATGAAAGACACTCGGATGTGAGAGGATACAAAGCTGCCCTTCAAAGTGAAGCCTGTCTTTCATCTGTGACTCCGTCAGCCATTTGATTTTAAGGCGACTTGAAAAGGGCAACAGAAGATGTAAAAAAAAAGACGTATCAGACAGAAGTGAGTCACCTCGTCTCACTCTCCGGCTTCTCCCTGTTTTGTCGCCCGTCGAGGTACATATTCTTAGCATACTGTGTGAGTCACAACAATAGCGTGTCAACCTTTGTGGCCTCAGAGTTGCCAGTCTACTCATCACTTCCACCTCCAGTTACTCAAATTTCTTTGTGCCGTCATCTTTTCACGTACTGTTGGAGCCAAAGTCTTGATTTAGTTAGGGTTTGTCTGGAGTCCCTACACTTCTACTACACCCGGGTCGAGTAGACCCAAACAAGCACGTATCTAATATACCTGTTTTTTCTCTAAAGTTTGTCTAAGGTTTTCTTTTTCCGCCGGAACCGATGAAAAAATGTCACTATAAAGACATTAAATAACGCCCAATGACACCAGCATCTTATTTAGTTCTTGAAACTTCATTGCTACACTTCTAATGTCAGGGCAAACTACTATTTGCTATCTTTCAATATATGTAAATAGCAGCACTGCAGATGAATTGACTGACAGGTTTGTGTCGTCTCTGTTTTTATTTTTTAAAAATGTCCTGCTTCATATAACCAGGAATTTCTGTTGATTTTTTTCAATGAGAGGAATCGCTTGTACAACGCAGGGGGTTGAGGGGTTTCTTATAAGGGGATATACCCTTGCTGTCGGGTATGAGGCCTAGTTATATGTAGTCCTTGATGATGAAAGCCCGAGGCATGAGGTCTGGGTTGAGACCAAAAGAATGAGGAGAAGATTAGTTAAAATTAGCTTCCTCCAATGGGAGTCACTCATCCTTACAGATGAGGATGAGGAGCTTGGACATCCAGAGGAAGCAAGCTGCTCCTTTGGATCTGATAGACCAGTTTGAGGAGGTTCTGGCAGATACTTCCAGGGCACGTCCCTTTGGAGATATATAGAGCTCATCAAACTGGGAGGAGACCAACATCTCGCTGGAGGAATTACAAACCTCATGTGGCCTAGGAACTCCTCAGGATCCTCCAGGATGGACTGGAGATCATTATTGGGTTTTACGAGGGACCTCTGGAATATCCTGTTTGGCCCACAAACCGACCCCGGATCAGCAGAATAAAATGGATACCAACATTGAAAATTGATCCCCACAGCAGTTAAAGGCAACCACTGGGGCTAAAAGCACTATAAAAGATACTAAGACGGTTTTATTTATTTGATCTACTTTATGGATTGGATTGTTTATTTTTGATTATTTTGTTTTTATCCCTCCTGTTATGTTTTATTGTTTTACATTTTCAAATTCTTTGTTTTTTATTTTCTGTCATTAAAGCACGGTTTTATGGCTCTACTCTGTGACGTCTTATTTTAAAGAACCTTGTAACTGTAGTTACTATTCTTCTTATTATTATTACTATAATCATTATTATTATTATTAATAACGAAGAACGCCATTATGTGACACAAGTTTGCGAACGGATCTTGCACAAGTTCAAATTCAGTATGATCTATTAAAATGTCATTTGTTGCAATTAAACTGCAATTATTAGACGATGAAATTAACTCCAAAGCTAAGCGGGCTTCATAGTTTGTAACGGAGCTTAACAGCCTCCTTAAACCATGTCGGATTCTTTTTTTTCAACACTTTTCACACTATTAGCTACATAATTGAGTGGAGTGATGCTCAGCTGTTAAAGGCCTAATTGTCAGGAGACCTTTTAACGCGTTATAGCTGCAAAAACCGAGGTGCCAGGGATTCCGTGCCGGAGCGACGTTCTGTCACGGAGGCGCTTTCGTCTAAGTTTGTGTTGTGAAAAAACACAAACTAGATGAAATATCTATCTTTCTGCTGAGATCGATTTTCGTGAAATGAGAAATATCAGCCTCTATTGAGCCTGATGCAAATGATGCAAGTGACTGTTACAAATTAAATCAACATTTCATCGCGACTGAAAGCAACTTATATCAATCAATCGTGTTTATAATGACAACGGATCAGAGCGACTCCACTTAATAGGCTTTATCTCTCATTTAGGGAAAACCTATCCGGACGGGATTAGAGAGGATTTGGTTAAACCGGGTCTTTGATGGTAATATCCCGCGGGCGGAGCACCTTCAACTTAATGTGTATTCACTTTATCTTCACTTAATCTCGTCATGCATAAATACATGCTTTACTAGAGCTGTGACCATGCAACCAACCAGCCATAACATTAAAACCACCTCTTTATATTTTTTTGCATTGCTTTCTGTAAGGACCAGCATTATCTACTTTTTTTTTTTTTTATATTTCTACATTGATATCAATGGTTCATACCAAGACCGGTAAGAATCATTACCGGCATCATGCAGCAGGACCCACACCAGTGACCCCATAAACAAAGGAAGAAGAAACAGCATTAATTTATTCAACAATTTCTCTTCTGTGGGATCAGACCAAAGAACTCCCAACAAAGACTTTTTTTTACCAGACATGATGATACAAATCCACCGCGATAGAAAAAAACAACATCCGTCAAAAAGGAAGCTTGTCTGATCTCGGAGAGTCAACTTCCTGGAGGGGGTCCGGGGAATTCTCAGCAGCTGACCGCTGAGGTCATCGCCGCTGACCTCTAACTGCGGCCAGCAGAGAAAAACGTTATTGGATTTTCACCCATCGTCTGGATCTCAAGTGATCATTTTTTATAGCTGATGTGTTATCAGATAATCCGATTATCTGAGAGGCACAGACATCCTGCCAAAAAGCATCAGAGAGAAAATTGATGGATTGAGTGTTGGGAGTTGACTGAGCGAGCGGCGAATCACTGACAGGGAACGTATTCTCTGACACGGACCAAACAAAACCCATTAATATTATTATCATTTTGTATTTTGTGAAGTCCAGGATTGATGAACAGCCAAAGTTGATTACAGCGATGACCATTTGGTTGGACTACGCCGACCAAAAAGACGAGGTATTCCTGACTTACACTGAATACAAATAATGAGCGACTTTGACAAGTGACATATTGTACATCGGGTTTGGGGGCATCTCCAGAACCAACGGCAGGGTCAGGCTCATCGACAGAAGTGAAGACTAGCCTGTGTTCTGTAACAAATAACTGAAATAGTTTATGCTGGTTCTGATGGAAAATAGGTGAGAAAACACAATGTCTCCAGCCAGCCGCACGACAGGAATCTGAATAATATAAACATATTTTCTCCCTAAAAATTACTGTTTGAAAAGCTTCTAAATAAGCAAAATTTGCCCCCAGCGATCCGTTTTTAAGGGGTTGCGCCTTGATGGGCCACCCAGATGCTTACCCAGAAATATTACTGTCACCTCGCACTGGTGGAAGTGTTTGGACAAAAGGTTTGCTTCTGCAAAGAGGAGACTAATCAGAAAATAATTTGACTTGATTTGGGGTAACAAAGCGTTTCACCGGGTTCATCTTTATCGTAAGATCATGGTGAACTTCTCCCTGGCGGGTCCCTCACCGTCCAATCAGCGTTTGTTATTACAAACAAGTGTACCGACTTGTTCTCCCCAAATCACCCTAATCATAGGACATCTCACTCTGCCCTGTTTATTTCTCTCTTTTTTTTCCAAACACAGCACGGCGCCGACACGGAGATGATCCCGTGGAACATCTGTGGGATCGGAAGCTTTGGTTCGGGCTCTGAGTGACTGATAATCATCACCGTCCCCCCGGCAGATCCGCGGTGTCTGCTGCTCTGGATTATTGCAGGAATTAGTTAGAAACGCGACTGCTCAAACATACGGGATAGATACACCATACACTGACCAGCCACAACATTAAAACCACCTGCCTGTAATTGTGTGGGTCTCCCTTTTGCCAACAAAACAACTCTGTGATGAAGCAGAACCAGCATGAACTCTTTTAGAAATTTGTCCCAATCACAATCAGCCTTTCCTCCCCCACACGCATCAATGACTCACTAGGCCGTCTTTAGACCACTTTGGTAGGTACGAACCACTTTGAAACCATTTGGGCATTTTCAAAGTCACTCAGATCTTTATGCTTGCCCATTTTTTCCTACTTCCAACACCAACCTCAGGACAAACTGTTCACTTCATCCTACTTTATCCGATTCGCTGACGGCTGCCATGGTAACAGGATAATCAATGTTATTACCTCCACCCTGGATGTTACGTTTCACTCCTGTGCATTTGTTGTCGTTTTTTGTTTCTGAGCAAGGAAAAACTACAGGACGGGTTTGCATTGAAGTTTTACAAAGAATTAGGTTTTGGCATGTGCTACAGTTGATAAAATCTTGGTGATGTATCGTATTTTGCAGCATTTAAAATAAACTAAAATAAAAAGTAAAACCCTAGGTTTAAAAAAAAAAAAAAATACAGATTTCTCCATTAATGTCTGAGTTATTATCAGCCTATAAATTGAAAAACAGCTCCCCAAAAAAACTCTCAGGGTATCTGGTCTGTACTCGTTCGTCTTCAACGCCTTACACTTCAGCATCTCTGTTCAGCCCAAAGGGTCCACAGCTCCACCCTACAACGCTCTGCTCTCTGAGTGCTTTTTCTAGTTCTGACTGTGATTGGTCATAATGTAATGGCTAGTTGGTGTACAGCTCAACATAGAAGTGATGACAAAATTGAGGATAGAGGATGAGGTGAATTTTGAGTTATGATCATAAGGTATTAATTAAATATTATTAAATATTAATTAATTTTCCCATAGACGTCGTTACATGACTTACACTTTTGCAATTTCACCGCTTGGATGGGCCCTAAGAGCCTCCATCTTTAATTATGTGGGCAAAAAACATTACAGCTACATTAAAAAATACACGATTTTTTGATAAGCAGTAGGTAAATAAAGCCATAGAAAATGAGACATCGGGAATCCAAGTTTTAACCTTTATTTAATTTGTCTTTGAGTCAAATTTCGTAACCACGGCCGTGTGATTTTCTTTTCAGCTGCAAAAGAAAAGTGTTTACTTCTTGCATCTTCTTTGATTCATGGATCTATATCTGCACCTTTTCTTCACATCAACGACATTGCTCATGGTTATTACAGCGCTCCGAAGCGTCCATCACGCCAAAGTGACAAAGTCTCAGATAGGAAGTTAAAAGAATAAATCTCTGTGACAAACTTCTACAAAGTCATTTATACGACGATTTTGAAATTGGAATACATTCTGGAAAAAGAACATGAGGCCCGGCACATTGAAACTCTTTCTTGTTCATTTAATCTGTATCAAAACTGATATTTAAAAAACACATTTTGCTGTTAAGCAGAGTTTGTCCTCGTCAGCTGGTTTCCTGGAAAACTCTGTAGATGTGAGGAAACCAGAATTGTTTTACCTTTGAATCCAATTTCTTCTTCTTTTGAGTAAACCTCAGCTAAGCTTCATACAGCAAACGGTAATAATGAACCGGGCGGCTCTCTCAATATTTATATGGATATATTCTCAACAACTATTAGAATTCTGAGGAGGATATGGCAGAACCTAAAATGTAGAACCTCTCTTCTACTCCTTCATTCAAACTGGAGACATTTCACATTCCAAATCCAGGTAAGACTCATGACTCCAAATGAGGTTGATGTAACAATTGTTCCGGTTCTTGTGTCTCATGCACGTGTAGCAATATTTGACTAAGGAGGAAGAGGAGGATCTTCAGATCAGAAACCTAAAATGATCATATTTAGAGGAAAAGTCATCATAGGTATCCAAGTATGGTCTCAAAATGTCGGGGACATCATGGAAAAGTCATTACGTCCGCCGTAGAGCCTTTATTTTAACATGAAAAATATCAAAATGATTCCATGGATCCATTTCAAATTTTAAACCCAAATAGACCTCGGTGCGAGGAAGAACTGGATTGATTTTGAGAAAAGTAAGTTGTATATTTCCAACACTAGGGGGAGCTTTGCCGACTTAATCTTTTAACTGTTAGTCTGATTTGGTCCATGTGAATCAACTGGAGGAGATCATTCTTGTACGTATAATATTTTTATTCAAACTGTTTATATTGACTCATTAGCTGCTGGCAGGCTGGCCAATCTGGGTCAACCGCTGGTGCCTCCAGATAAGGATGAACCCGAGTAAACCTCATTCTAAAACCAACACTGCCTTGGCAACACGGTATGGGTGACATTGGTTTGTAAAAGAGAAGGCCGTTAATGGGACGTAAAGGTTTTGATAGATGATAGTGAAAGAAATGGTGCTTTATACAACTGTGTGTTTTGGTCATTATTAATCTTAATTTTGTTAACTGTTGAATTTACCATCGTAGTATTTATGATAGTTATTTTCACCATTGTATTATATCCTGATAATATTATCATCTGTATACCAACTGTCTTATGTTACATCATTTTTGTTAAGTGATCTGGTATCACCTTACATAAACTCATTTTGTTAAATATATATATATTTGCGTATTTTACTATTTATCATCCTATCTGTTATCATTCTATATTACTATATTCTATACCTGAATCAAGCTCTCTCTCTCTCTCTCTCTCTCTCTCTACCTGAATCAAGCTCTCGCTCTCTCTCTCTACCCGAATCAGGCTCTCTCTCTCTCTCTCTCTCTCTCTACCTTAATCAGGCGCTCTCTCTCTCTCTACCTGAATCAAGCTCTCTCTCTCTCTCTCTCTCTCTCTTTCTACCTGAATCAGGCGCTCTCTCGCTCTCTCTTTCTACCTTAATCAGGCGCTCTCTCTCTCTCTCTCTCTCTACCTGAAAGTCTCTCCCTCTCTACCTGAATCTCTCTCTCGCTACCTGAATCTCTCTCTCGCTACCTGAATCTCTCTCTCGCTACCTGAATCTCTCTCTCTGTCTCTCTCTCTCTCTACCTGAATCTCTCTCTCGCTCTCTCTCTCTCTACCTGAAATTCTCTCACTCTCACTCTCTCACTCAAAAAAAAAATGTATATCATGTATAACAACATGATAAGAACGCTCTTATTCATTCCACCAAAGCTAAATGTCCAGATCTCTCTTATGGGGCATGAATCCTACCGTCACAGACAAACGGGGAATCGGACAAACTCAGGCTGAGTAATGTCAACAAAAGAAAGAAAATGAATTGTGTATACCTGTGATTAATCTGGACAGGTGCTAAAATGTAATAAGGAATGTTTCCTTGGACTGTGCTACACTCTTCAACAAGGTGAAATAAAACAAATTAGCACCAGCAGCTTTTCCATTAGCCTGTTGACCTGTGAAACAATAACAAGCAAAGTTTCTCTGCTCTCAGTCACCATCTACCGAAACATACTTTATGTAACTTCATGAGAGCTTAAGGCCCATCGAGACCAAACCTCTGGGCTTTGGCTACTTTCATATGCAATTATATATATATATATATATATATATATTCCTTTAAGAGGAAAGCTCGAGGGAAAGCCTTTGATCTGGACACTGTGACAGCTGGAGTATGGACAACACCGGAGGGAATCATGCCATCAGATTATATTACTGATGACACATGACACTGAGTCAAGGCAAGATCCAATGAGACAAAATCCAGTGTGACACAGCTGCAGCAGCGACACACCTGGACCGCACACGGCCCTGGTGAGTCTAGGATGTCGCTTTGAAATAAACACTGTTGTATTTTTCTTTTAAAAAAAAGTATTAATAAATGGGTTGCAGCTGAGGAGCCACTCAACCCATTGAACCCGTTTGGCTTGAAAGACCGCAGGAAGTAGCCAACATGCAGGTAAGAGAAGCTGACGGCGAGGATGAGAATGTTGTAATAATGCTGCCCCCATAAAGCACAAAAATACATCTTATATATCCGATTTGTGAAGCGCATACGCCCGACGTTTGAATTTGAGCTGTCTCGCAGTGATGTCAGTTTGACTGGGTTAAAAACAGAGCAGAGGAACTATTATTAGGCTGCTTAACAATCTTGTCTCCTTCCTGTTTGATGTAAGTCGAGCGCCGCGCCACCTCATGCGAGCGCACAGCCAGCTCGCTGTCAGTTTTGCAGTTTGAAAAGCAGCCAGGAGAAAGTTCAAGATGTTTTTTTTTGTGTGGTGCATAATGATTCATCGCCTGTACTGTCACAAACGAGTGTTTACATTCCACTTACAGAAGGGACGACACTGTGAAACCACGCCACGCGCTCGTCCGCCACTGCGAGGGTATGACCCCGAAAAGTCCCCCAAACCACCAGCGAATCCCCCTTAAAATATCTTTTAAGCAGGTGTGTCGCTGCTGCAGCTGTGTCACACTGGATTTTGTCTCATTGGATCTTGCCTTGACTCAGTGTCATGTGTCATCAGTAATATAATCTGATGGCATGATTCCCTCCGGTGTTGTCCATACTCCAGCTGTCACAGTGTCCAGATCAAACGCTTTCCCTCAGGCTTTTCTCTTAAAGCAATATATATATATATATATATATAGTCCCAGAGTTAGCTCAAATATAGAGCGATTACAATCAGGCGTTCTTCATAGTCAAACCCGAATCTACAAAGTCCCTGGAGAAATGATTTTCTTCTGTTTGTGCAGACTTGATAATAACTTGTGCGAACAACTTATTATCTCGTGCGCACAGAATAAATTCGGCATTGCAAAGGAAGGCCCGTTCTTTGAGAACCACTGGTGTAGCTGCTTCCTGTTGTCTTACAGTCAGCACAGTCGTGGATTCCTGCTGATTACGATCCACATGCTTTAGTTTCCGTTTTGCTGCCCGGTGTATTTAAACGCTCTTATTTTTGAAGGATCAAAGCGGAAGTAATGTTGGTCGGCTTTGTGTATGTGTTCTGACTTGATGAAACGAACGTAACCTTCGTCCCCTGCGCTGTGTTTCTTAAATCAATTGTGTGGCATTTTGAAATGAAAGTCAAACTATGTTAGTCCTGGTCAGCCCGGTATATTTCATATGGTAGGTTTGTCCATCAAGAGACGCTTATGGATTAACACTAAATGATGTAAAATGATCACAAGATAATAAGTTATGTGCAAAAGATAATAAAAAGAAATGTTCTCAGGGGACTAGAGGGGCTCCGTATCAATCTGTGTTTGGATTCCCTCCAATATTATGAGATCAAGAACCTGCAGCTTGAGAAGCTTGTGGAAAGGGACCTGGGATCAACTTACGTTCGCAACATAAAAACAGCTAAATTTAGCAGCATTAAATATTCATAACCATATTCCAAAGTAGTGGTGATTCTGTACGAGAAGCGATGGAACCAATCCCAGAAGAATATACAGAAATGTATAAATGCGAGGAGTGAGTGATTTCATTCCTATCCCAGCACGAGGGCTGGGTACCGACCCGGTTTCTGTTTATGGGCAATGAACCAATTACATCAGTGCTACCAAATGCTCATTCATAATGCATCAACTGGTGCTCACAGTATCCGAAAGCCGGAGAGTTACCCTGTTTAATAACATGAAAACCAGGTTAACTGCTGCAGCTGTAATCTTCAGCGAACGTCGGCTCAGTCGTAGAGAACTGAAGCCTCCGTGGAAGACGAGCGGAAGCATCGGCATACCTGGTGCGCATGAATACTGGACTTTCTCAGCAACAGACCACAACATGTCGGAATGGGAGACCTCAACGCGTCAACTCTAATCCAGAACACTGGGCGAATTCAACAAGTTTTACCTCAACATACATAGAGAAATAAATAAGATTATTATAGACTCCGGGAAATTGAGGCAATCCTAAACCACTACAAAGTGCTTGAAGTTCCTAAGTGTATATATCTCAGCAGAACAGGAGCAGGACGTATTTATTCCACCAGGTGATTAAGCAGATACCCTTCTCTCTCAGCAAGTTAGCTATCCCACATCCCCAAATGATTGCTCATAAACTTCTACCGAGCCGCCATAGCAGGTCCTTCTGTGATACAGCAGCTGCACTGCAGAAGACCGGAGGCCCCGACAGAAGGTAGTGACGGTTTGCTTTGGTCAACTTACTGATTTCCACTGCCTGGTTTGAAATGTTGTTTTTATTGTATTTATGATTCTCCCTTGTACAGTATAGTTTTTATCTATTTTCTATCCATTTGGCATCTTTTTGTATTATTGGGTTTTTCTTGTGCATTTGCACACAGCCTATATGACGAACTGCTAAACTGTTTTTCATTGCCCCTTAAAAATGACATTAAAAATCTATTCCATTTTAATCCTTTAATGTCCTCAACCAAAATCCATTCAGGTCGTCACCAAAAAATGAATTCTCTGCATTTGACCCAGCCCTGTAGATTGGACTCACGGTCTTGCATAAGGACCCAACAACATCTAGACTTGATGCGACTCGAACCGGCTACCTTCCAATCCTCCAATTGGGGGCGGCCATTCTACCCAACGAGCTCCAGCTACAGCAACTCTTTTTTGCACTTACACAGAGATACAGCATGGGTACGACTGAACTGAACCAGATGGGGGTTTTTTTTAAACTGATAATGACATCTCTTTCTTGACTATGCTACTTTTGCTTTATTTTTCTTTTTTTAGCATAGTCTGGAAAGAGAGGTCGTATCAGCCTAGTATCTTTTTGTAAGTCAAAATGTGTAGCCGCTACAAACAGTGGTTCACCTAATCCTTGGCATGGGTGTATATATACACACATAAAGAAATGCAAGAGGTTGAATTGGACTGAATTAGAATTAAAAGAGTTCTGTGTGGGAAATTTAGCGCCGCCTAGAGGTGCCGTTCCAAACTGTAGCCTAAATTGAACTTCAGCACACCTGAGAATTTATGGGGGCTTCAAGTGTCAAAATGATGGAATATGGACTAATACTACAATGGTGTGATACAATAGGAACAAAAGGAACATTATTTGTATGACAATAAAAGGAAGTAAAATTTTCATGTGAAAACATTTACAAAAATAAATATAAATGTATTATTTCTCCCACACATACCGTTGTGACTTTTGCTGTCACACCAGTTTTTAGGGTTCCCTACCAGTCAAATCCCTTTTCAACTCCAGACAGTATTTAAATACACTAACCAGCCAAAACATAAAGACCATGTTGTGAAGGTCCACTTTCTCTGCTCTTTGATGACACCTTTCTATCTGAACCAGAACTTTTTTTTGCAATAGTAATAATAATAATAATAATACATTTAATAGTACCTCTACTGTGGGATCGAAAAAACATAGAATATCCTTCGCTCCCCACATCGCATCCACCAAATCACCAGTTGACCTTCCTCGATCCACTTTGGTAGGAAGTAACCCCTGCAGACCAGGAGAACATCAAAACACCTGCCGTTATCAGATCCACTTGTCTAGCCATCACAATTTGGCCATAGCAAAAGACGCTCAGGTCCAAAACATCAACTTCAGGACCAAATGTCCACTTGCTTCCTAAAATACCCAACCCAGTAACAAGTGCCATGGCAACAACATCACCGACGTTATTCTGATTTCACATGTCGCTGGTTATAATCTTATGGCTGATAGCTCTTTAAAACTGCTGTGTTTGCTCTCTCGACATGTACATCGCCTTTAATCGGTTCTACGTCTATTGTTATTACTACATACAGCTGGTAGTGCTGTTAATATTTAATTAGCACTCTTAAAAGGAGTTTTCTGCTCCTCGCATGTTCTTTTGGGCAGAGATGGAAATAAAACAGTCTTGTCTGTTACATGCAGATGTTCTGATAACAGACAGGCTGTCCATTATCTGAAAACATCTGCATGTAGGCAAGCCTGCCTCCTCTTCCTTCCTGTATTTTTCTTCTTCTTTTTCTTTTTAACGGCCGGCCTATGAGGCAGCTGGCCGTTTCTGCCCAATGAAACCTAAGTCCGCGCCAATTAGTGGATTTTTACAGAATGTGCTGCTGATTACTGGGATTATGAGTGCGGTAAATATAGTTTGAAAATATTAGCCGAGGACTTGGGGGAAAGGCTTCATGAAGCGTTGGCCTGATTTTAATTAGCTCTTATCACGGTGGAATTATAACATAACTCGGAGCATTTCCCTTTTGACTTAGCAGCTTAACCGTTTCAATGTTTACGGAATGGATGGTGATAAAAATCATTATGTTCTTCACCTGAAAATCCCTCACGCAGTTTCAGGCAGTTTTTAGCTCATTTTCTGCAGATAACATGTTGGGTGGTTGGTTGATTAGTTGGCCGGTTTGCTGGTTGGGGGCTCCTCATGTAGGTGGATGCATGGGTGGTTTGGTTGGTGGATGTGTGTGTAGGTGGATGCTTGGGTGGTGGATGTGTGTTTAGGTGGATGCTTGGGTGGGTTGGTTGGTTGGTTGGTGGATGTGTGTTTAGGTGGATGCTTGGGTGGTTTGGTTGGTTGGTTGGTTGGTGGGTGGATGTATGGTTGGGTTAGTTTGTTCCTTTTTTTTTGATTGGTGGATGCGTGTGTGTTAGTGCATGGTTGGGTTATTTGGTTGGTTTCTTTGTTAGTTGGCAGGTTGGTCCATTAATGGATATGTGTGTGTAGTTGGGTGCATGGTTGGGTTAGTTAGTTGGTTTCTTTGTTAGATGGCTGGTTGACTCGTTCATTAGTTGGGTTGACTGGTTGGGTGGTGGATGTGGGCTTAAGTGGATGCATGGTTGAGTTAATTGGTTGGTTGCTTGGTCCGTTGGTGGATGTTTGTGTAATTGTCTGCATGGAGATCAAGTAACAAGGCTTTCACTGTATTCGCAGTGTATAATTTTGTAATTGGGTTGGACTGGCCAACCCAAGAGACGGATCCAATAAATGCTCTATTTTCATTGAATTTCTCTTTTAAAATTTAAATCTAAATGTCTTTTAAAATTGTAAATCTACTGAAACATTTAAGTACTGAATAAATGTTCACCAAACTTCTTGGATGGCTGAATCGGACAACAGATCATAAAATTGTTTATCCAGGTATAGAGGCAGATCCAGGATCCGATTTCCTATTTATATAAAATAGGGTATTATATATGTTTCTATAATCCTTTAGGAGATAATCCTTAACTAATGAAGTGATAAATTGCTGATGCTTATATCTATGAGTACATAGTGTGGTGCAGGTCCAGATCGTAATCCAGATCTGCTGCATTAAAATATCTGCGACAACAAATGGGGCTTGAAATACAAAACCACCAGCTGAGATAATGGGGGTTTGAGTCAAAATATACAGTTTATCAGATGAGTTGATTTATTGGAGGACTTTTTGCTGAGGATCCAGATCTGGTGGATGTGAGGCAGATAGGATTGGATATGTGGAGGTATACGCTCCACTGAGTGACATCACAAACGTGGTGTTCAGGTCCACTGGAGCTAAAGGTTAGAAAAGGTCGGAGCTGCAGATAAAGTTAAAAAAAACATTCATAAGTCTAGCAGGAGGGGAAAACAAGAGAGAGAGAGAGAGTCTCTCTCTAAGAACCAAGGAGTGATATCTCACAAAGAGAAACAAAACAAGCTGTTCTTCTCTGTATCATCCAATGGCTTCATTTCCTCTCCTTTAAACTACTGCTACTCCCTTTACTCAGGGATGTGCCATAAAACGGTGTCACGCTTTCAGCTAGTGCAAAGTGCAGCCGCTAGGCTCTTCACAAACATCACCCGATCATATCACGCGTTCTAGCATCTCCACCCCGGCTGCTAGGGTTCAGAACTCACGATTACCATCATCTCAGTAGCCACCATCATGGCCGCAGTGACATTCGCCGTCGAAGATCCTTCGTGTTAACGCGATAAATCAAAAAATAGTAAATGACTAATTTTCAAATTGTATGCCCACGTAGACCTTATTATAAAAAAGAACTGGATAGATTTTGGGAAAGGTTGTTTGTATATTTCCAACACTAAAAGGAGATTTAGCGCCAAACATTTTCCGGCCATAATTTCACAACCACTGGACCGACTGAGTCCGAATTTTGAACATATGAAGCGTCTGAAGGACATCTCTCTTCTATTTATCATATTTTTCTCACTAGGGGAGGCATTTTTATGAAAACTTAACTTTTCTGACTTAATTTCCTCGCCGTTTGCCGAATTTAGAGGGAATTTGGAGCAGGTGAACGGACTTGAGGAAATCAATCTTGTGGCTGTATCTCATATTTTAACGCAACAGTTGATATTTTACTCACTATGAGGAGTTTGTTTTTTATTAACAAAGACTGTTCTTCGCTACACCTCCACATTTAATTTGAGGAGTTCCATTAGGGTCATTGCTTATACAATGCAGGGGATTGGGGATGTTGGGGACGCTTAGTTACATGAAGGTGACCACCGGTTCCTCCTATGGTTCCCCGCCCCGGTGATTGTCCTGTCTACTTTGATTGTGACCACCAGCGTCTTGTTAGCTGCTGTTCCGCGGCGTATTCAATCTGCCCTCCACTTTCCTCAGGTGCCACTTCCTGTCGTAGCAATTTTAGATGTTTGTGCTCTTCTGCTGTTTCTGGACCCGTTTCAACGGTAAAGAGGCTTTGATGTTATCGACCGTGGTCAGGAGTGACGCTCGTGGACCCGAACTCTGGTGTCCGGTCCGTCTGAACGATACTCGCGGTTCAATCCTGCTTTTTGAAGAAACAAAAGCCGTGAACGAATTTTTGACACGACGATTTCTGCAGCGTCTAAACCACAAAGAAACTCCACAAAGTGAAGTATTAGAGAAAAATGCACCAAATTTTAAATAAGTCGGACCAACGGTTGAGAAATTTTGGCCTGAAAGCTTTTGGAGGTGAAGCAACCTTTCCCAAAATCAATTCAGCTCCTCCTCGCGCTAAGGCCTATGGGGGTATAACATTTCAAAATGATCCATGAAATGATCTGAATAACAACGAAAGAGAAGCTCAGCCTAGTGACTAGAATATAAACTACTAGAGTAAAATATAATATTAACATGATATCGTCCTCAAAACGATTAACATGATCAACATCTAGGAGATAGATGTCCTCGAGTCGATTCATATGCACCAAATTTGGATTATATCAGACCAACGGTCAGAAAAGTATGGACAGAACACATTTGGAGAAAAAGCTCCCCCTAGTGTTGGGAATATACAACCCACCTTTCCCCAAATCAATCCAGTTCTTCCTCGCACTAAGGTCTATCTGGGTATAACATTTGAAAATGATCCATCAGTTTTCAGTATCGCTCTAACACGAAGGACCTGCGGCGGCGGCGGCGGCGTCGATGATCCATAAAATCCCAGACTTTGAGGGATATGATGATGTCATGTCGGCCCAACTGTTGGTTTCGGGTATCTGAAGTTTGTCAAATCTTTTCATGTCCTGTTTTTATGTTACGGACTATTACTGGAAACCCAAATCACCATTAATCAGTGCTGATAAACGGTATGAATAAAATCCTCACGACAGCCATCCTTAGCTTCCTCTGAGTTTCTGCATTGACGATAATTTTACTGAGGACTTTGCGGTTTCGCTCCACGGTTCCTTGATGGCCCGCTGTTCGTCTATGACCCGAGGCGTAGCCTCCGATCCTCCATCGGAACTCTGCCAGAGTCCTGATTGTGATCGGGAACGTAAAGCCCTCCAGCTCTAGAACTCCCAACCCGAGGGTCTCAAGCTGCTGAATCTGCGAGATCTTTAAAATTACACTGTAAAAAAAAAAAGAAGAAAAAAAAGAAGAGTGTCTTCTGGTAACAACCGATTCAATGAAGTATTGTTGAGTTTAAAATATACGTTTAAAATACTTAAATTAAAAAGTGTCACCAGTGGAAGTATTTTTAAATCACCAACAACTCTCTTTTTACAGCGTGTTATATTTGTCATAAAACGCTGCAGGAATAAAAAATAATGTCAGGTTCAAGCACCAATAATAAACAAAATGTTTATTTACCATTTTACATTTCAGGTTTTTTGAAGGTAAAACCGTAACTAAAAGCTTTTTCGAAAGAGATTTGAAGAATTGACCTTTTTTTTTTTTTTACTTTTGGGTCAAATCCTGTACTGTAAAAGTAAAACTGTCGATTAGATTAAAGAAATTACTTCAACTAGTAACTTAAATTAAATCAAGTATTTTTCAGTCTTAACTTATTCATTTAAATTGTAAATACTTAAAATTCTTCTTGGAGTCTTTCCAGTTGAAGTCATTTTTTGAGTTCATCAAACGATTCACTTTTTACAGTGTACTTCTCAAAATAGCTCTTTATAAAAAAATTTAAAAAAACCTCGAATGAATCATTATTTCTTCTGGCACCTTTAAATTTAATGTTTATTTTATTGCCAATATTCCTGTTATGCCTAATTCTCTTTTAGCTGTATTTTTATGCCGCATAAATTATGTTGATTTTTATTATTATTATTATTATTATCCTTGAGATAACGTCAACATCAGTTTAAGACTTTAACATGAATTGCCTTGAGGACTGATCGAATGCTGCAGTGCCAGAACCAACAAACTGACCCCACACGAGGGTTAAAGGTTAAGTTGACAGAATGTACCTGAGGCTGTAGAATCAGAAGATTCTTCAAAAATTAGCGATTAATCTCCCCGATTTATTACTAACATTTCTTAACTGTGATATTTATGTTTACGGTCATTTTCTAGGGCTTGATTCTGAATTATCTGTTAGTCTGGGGTTGTTTAATTTTCTGTTTCCAGCGTTTTGTATCTCTGAAAGATGATCTGCAAATAAGCTTGTTTAAGGATTTCTGCTTATTTGCACAGAAGTTGTTGTTTTTTCTTTATCCTTCATTTATTCTTCGACTCAGAGCAGCTCGTTTGAGTGGATGTACCAAACAAACAAACAAACAGCAGACAAGGATTACGGCTTGATATGATGCAGAGCTTCAGGATGAAGATAGAACCAGCTTCATCAGCTTGTTAATGTCTGCAGCTGTGGAGGTTAACCCCTAAACTCCCACCTCCATATAGAAGAAACTCAGATTTACAGAGTCTCCAGTGAAATACTGCCCAGCTCTCGCCGTGATGTCACTCTGATGACCTCATAATCTTATGTTACACGTTCACTGACTGAATGCTTGTAACTAACTTAAGCCATCAGATATTCATTTATTTTCAGGATTTCAACCCTTTGAAATCAGGTTGTGATGCGTCCATGTGTGAGAAAGACACTCCAGAGGGAGGAATTAAAGCTGCTACACAATTTAGATCTGGATGCTCCGGTGGGTGGACATATATGTCCACACACACACACACACATACATATATAATATACATATAATCTCTATGAACACACACATTAAATAAACACGCTACAACCACTGCCTTTTCTGTCTATTCAGCAACAAATCCCATAACAGGAAATAATGAAAACAGCATGTAAACAGTAAGAAAAGGCATCATGAGAAGGAAAGAGAAAATTTTTTTGAAGCTAAGACCCCAGAATAAAAAAAATGGAATTGCTTGATCTTTTTTCAGTGCATCAGAGAGAAAAGATCAAGAGGGGTCTCAGAGGGGACACGTTTGTCCCTAAGGTGCTGTGAGAAATAATGTTGTTTCCACTGAATTATTGACATAATTAAAGGATCTGAGGTATTAGAGAAATAATATCTGACGCTTATTCTATCCTGCTATCCGCCTGCTACTAAAGGAACGTTTTATCTCTTATCTCCTTTCTAGACTCAAGCCACAATTAGAGAGGAGAAAAAAAATGCATTAATTAAATAAAAAGTGAAAGACAAAACTCTCCCTGGTGGGAAGGAGGAGTTAATTGTCTCGAGCAGAGTTGGAATACCTCAATTTTTCCTCCAATTAACAAACTGAGTCGAGTCTCCAGAGATCCACTGATGAACTCTCAGGGGAGAAGAAATCAATGGCGATGCGGTTGAGGTGGTTAACCGAGAACTTGTCAACTTCCTAACCTTCAGCATTCACTCACATCTACAGAGTGCATCACCTAGCAGACTGCACAAAATGAATTAAATGAGAGACGCAAACACTCACAGCCAGGCATGTACGGGGACGCGCGCTCGCAAACACACACGCGCACATGCACAGACACACAGAAAATCCGTTTATTTAGCAGAATCAAGCATGCACTTGTTTATATTTTCCATTTTGGTAAACATTGCCGACTATCCCACTCTTTAAATTCAAAGCTGGACTTTTTCTGATCTGCGCCGTCACGCAAAAGTGCGCTGTTAAGACAAAACCCGCAGCAAACGTCTCCAACATTATAAAACAGCAATTAATTCCAGCGTCTTTCTAACCAAAACGAATCCTGCTTGACGAAGTTAAAAGCCTCAACTTTACCTGTAAACGCCGACCGCCGCGAGCTGTCACATGTCAGCGCGCGCTGGAAATAAGAGTCCGCAACGAAAGTGTTCCCCTTCAAATCGGCGCGACTGTGGTTCTGACTCCCATCCGGTTCAAGACGGCACCTGCTGATCCTCCCGCACATCCAGCTGGCTGTGCTCTGTAAGCGGATTCCCAATAACCACTGCGGGCTGGTGGACGCGCTGCTGCGCAATGACGCACGTCATGAAGGCGCAGCTGATCTGGAGCCTCCAAAGCTGCAGAAGATGCATGCTCCAAATATCTGTCGGGATCATATCAGCTGTGTGTGGTTATTATTTTTACCACATGAAGGGTGAAAAAAAAACATATTTTGCAACAAACAAAAACATTTAATCATGTGAGAATTTTTTTTTTTTTTTTACCTCATTTACAGATTCTTTTTTATTTTTTTTTTATTTATTTATTTTCCAATGAGGATGGGATTATGACAAATACAATGAGACACAAAACACAGCCACGGCTTTTCATTCCATCTATTTTTGGTGCTTTGATGAAATCAAGTGACAATAATCCCGTCAGTGCACGTTTTACGCTTGGCAGCAGCACTTCAAGCTATTGTAATTTTTTTAATCTGGCTCATAGAGAGAATAATGGGTTAGGAGAATAATAGGTTGATCTGATTTTTCTTTTTAAAAGGGAAAAAAGAAAAGAAAGCGACTCAGAGGCTACAAATCAGGACGGCAACCTTTGGTGCCAACGGTTGGTGCCAAGGTGCTGTTAGCCTCCTGAAGCTATGGTGCTCTTAGCCACTGATGGATGGGAATGGACAACCTGTGTGGGGGTGTACCAGGAAGACCTCCAGAACCCAGGCTGCCCCCAAGGGAAGCAGGGGGAACGGTCAGCCGTGGGCAGCAGCTCATCCCGTCTTTGCTCACATGTGCGCCATGACTGTAAGAGCTCAGTTGCTGCATGGTACATGAGGAGAGTGTCGCCGTGGCTCCCGTTCAGGCGGGAGATGGTTAAAGCCCCTCTGCTGGCTGAGAGGCATTCAGCTGATGCATGCTTAAGCAGGGCAATGATTGCCCTCCACAGATGGTTGCTTTCGCTTCCGCCCCCCGGGGGATCTGCTCTCGATCTGACCCCGACCTCTGACCCTTTTCCCCGGAGAGATAAAGGAAGATTTCCCTACATGGGAAGCCTTAGAATTACAGTATTTCTGAGAGGCAGAAGTTTATCTGGAGGAATAGTTTGATGAATGGAAAATAAACAGACACAAGGGCGTTATGGTTCTGAATTATTAATACATTCTTTTATAAAGAAAACTAACGGTGTCAGCTGGTGTGAAAAAAAGAAAATAAAACCTGATGATGGTGTGACTTAGTGGATTAATGTGACGGTTTGAGTGCGGCCCGGCCTTTTAGCAGACACCAGACTGATGCTGTCATCCGTCTCCGATATGAGCTCTAATTAGTACAAGAGGCGTATTTCTGAATGGTAACGACACACTCACAGACGGGACAACAGGCTAAGATTTAAGAGAGGCTTAGAAAATCTCTTTTTAAAGAGCCAAGAAAGAGAGATACAAAGAAGATGCATTTCTGTGGATGGTGTGAAACCTTAGAAGGATTCCAAAACTAACTAAAAGATGTATATTCCATTTTTGCTTTTCAAGAGAAGGATTAGTAAGACTATATTTTTCAAGGTTAGCAGTGTGGGTATTTTTAAAACGTTTCTGTAGGGTGGTTTACACAAACATGATGTTACGGTACAAGCAGTCACTTCCATACAAACGTAGGTATTTAACGTTTAAAGTTTTTAGCATGATGTATGAATGTAAGAACAGAACTGATGAGGATGACCTCAAATATCCTGCGTGAACTACTGCATGCAGGAACAACAAATTAATGCAACATATATCGGGGCTTTTTCTTGATGCTGGTCATTTAAGTCTGCAGTTAACTCTCCTGTGGAATCTGTGGGGGTGTGTTGTTGTGTTTTTACTCGTGTGATGTTTATGTTGAACCTGGACAACTATGTACATCTTTAACTGAACTATTTTAACTAATATTATTTATACCAGTGGAGATCGGACTTTTTCCTTTTTCTTTATATTTGCACGGAGTTTATTCCTTTATTTTAATCAACATGTATATTTTTTTATTTCTTAATTTTGTATTGAGTGTATATGTATGTATATATATATGTACATGTATGTATATGTGAGTATATATGTATATATAAGTGTATATGTGTATAAATGTGTGTATAGATATGTGTGTATGTGTGTATATGTATATATTTGTGTATATATGTATATATGTGTATATGTATTTATATATGTATGTGTGTTTATATGTATATATGTATATATACTTGTATATGTGTATATGCCGCTCCACCTCCACCTTCACCTCCACCCCTTTACTCTCAATGCATAAGAAACCTCAGAATCCACTTCTAAAAGCTCAATTCCAGTCTATGGTGATAGAAGAAGAGAAAAATCTAAGGACAGCGTCCTCTCACTGACGGCCGGGAGACTGTTGGGACCTTAAAATCATTCATCCATGTCGATGATCAATAAACAGATTTCTGATAAACGAGACAAATCTCTGATTTATTATCATTGCTGCATATGCGCAGTTTGTTATAACACCACCATGTCTCTCCGTCCTTGTAATATGTCAGAGGCTTAATATCTGTAAAATATGTTGGAGGTTCCAGCGGGGGGGGGGGGGGGTTATGCATGCGAGAGCAGGTGCCAGGATGAGGCCGTTTACTTGAAGGCCACCAAAGTTCTCCAGCCGTTCCTCTTACGACGATCCTCCTTGTGATGAATCGCCTCTTCAGATCGTTCCCTGTCACATTCAAACCCTGCTGGGGGCCCGAACACCTGAGCCCCCCCCCTA
The DNA here is from genome assembly GCA_009660295.1 of Lophius piscatorius. Taxonomy (NCBI): domain Eukaryota; kingdom Metazoa; phylum Chordata; class Actinopteri; order Lophiiformes; family Lophiidae; genus Lophius; species Lophius piscatorius. The sequence continues at coordinate 30,980 of VRLP01003349.1, read as the reverse complement.
CCCCGACCATTCATCGCTTCACTCGACTCTGTGCTAGTTTCATGTATGATTTATGTGGCCCTTGTTCTCCGACCTCCATCACTTAGGCGCCCACATTGGTCTAGTGATGTCTTGAAGTGCCGAGGGGGTCAAGCGTGTGAGGGGTTCATTCATATTCAGTGAGCTGAAAGCTAAACTATCTTGATGAAGGGGTGAGCATTTAAACCAAATGTTGCAGTAGGATTATTGATTTAAACATCAAAAACAATAAACTGGTTTTAAGAAGGTTTTGGATACAAAAAAGGGAATTTATCTTCAGGTGCAGTGAGATTACCCTCCTGGGCTGTGGGTGTGGCTCAACTAGGGGCGAAAATCTAACTTCAGAGTAGGGGGGGGGGGACAAACCAACAGGGTTAAAGTCTTTTATCATAAAAGACATATTTGTGATTCCGTCTATAATATGGATTTGATATCGGCATGAAATTATCAAAAATTGCTCCATCAAAACCTTTTCCATGAAGTTCCTCGCTAAATACTAACTTTTACAGGGTTGCATTTGAACACATCTTAAAGGGCTCAGTTGGTTTAGCGGTCGTCCACTTATCTGAAGGTCGGTGGTTCCATCCCCAGCCCACATGAGCAAGGTACTGAACCCCAATGGCTGTTCCACAGGTGAATGAATGAATGATGGCGTGAATGGTTACCGCTCCCGATGAGCAGGTGACGCCTTGCATGGCCGTCTCTATCATAACTGTATGAGTGTGTGTATGAATGGGTGAACGTTGGCTCGAGTCCTTTTGATTGGTCGAGCAGATTAGAAAAAGCGCTTTAAGTACCGTCCATTCTTTTCTTGATGAGGCAACTCTGCTTCGCCAAAAAACTGAAATTTACTGAATAGACATTGAACGCATCTGACGCAGTTCTGATCAGTGGACGGTGTGAGCAGCAGTTTTATTTCCTCTGCTGTGCTGGATCACAGCCCCTTGGGGTCGGATAAACCACTGTTTTTTTTTTCACCTGCTCCATCGGGGAGGTGAAACACGAGCAAACGATAGAAACGCTCAAGATGATGAATTACATGCGGGCAGGGTGGAGCCAGTGGAAACCCGGTTGGAGGCGTGCAGCGGTCCTGATGTTATAACCCATCTAGAAGCTGGTGCCCTGGGAAGTTTCCCTCAGGAAAGCTGGAGCTCAAAGTCTGTCCGTTTTATCTTGGTGCTGAGAGGATCTCGACCCATTTTCAAACTTAAGAAGACTGGCTCGCATAAGATCTCCACATAAGACGACATCTGACCATGTTCCATATCTGGACGTGTTCCTTGAATTGACCTCATTACTTTAAGGGACACTTGAAACATTCTGAATCATTCTACTTGTTATTTCAGATAAAGATCAAATAAATCTGATGTGAAACTGGAGCAAAAGGAGGAAAAGTTGTTTTCTTATAACGTCCGGTGCTGCTGCAGATCCTTCGAATTAACGCAATTACTCCAAAACTGTTTCATGGATCATTTTCAAAATGTACATCCCCATAGAACTTAGTTTGAGGAAGAACCGGATTGATTTTGGGAAAGGTGGGATGTATAGTTCCAACACTAGGGGGAGCTTTAACTCCAAAGGTTTTTGGTCCCATAATTTCTTAACCATTAGTCCGATTTAGTCCAAATCTTTGGTGCATATGAAGCTAGAGGGAGCTATTTCCATGGAAATACTGTTTTTTGATCATGTACTCAAATTTAATTTGTAGAAGTATAATCAGGGGTATTGCTAGTGGGGATCGGGGGCTTTTCGCAGATACACCCTCGCTGTCGGGGACGGCGGTGTAGGCGTAAGTGTTAAGACAATTAGAAACAAATATATCATTAAGAGATTAAAGTGTCTCATTAGTATCATTGAGAACAATATAAGGCGATATAGTTAGAAGATATATCTCGTCAGACAAGAAGCAGAGGATCTCTGGGGTGTCCAGCCAGTGTCGGTCGAGCTATGCGGCATATTAGCATAGCATAGCATCATCATTTCAAGGATACGATCCCTACACTTAAAAAATGCATCTATTTAAAACAGACTTATTTAATTAGTTGCCAGGTGACCTCGTCCTCCCAATCTGGGTGATCGATTTAAGTGCAACGCCTCAGATACTGCTCATCCAAAATCTACGGTACAAGCAAAAAATGGTTCCTCAGAACCTGTTGGCTTAACCAGGAATCATTATTTCTAAAATAATTACGTTGCCCCAAATACAATATATGTTGAGGCTATTTGGAATGATCCAGAAAAAAGTCCTATGACCTTCACTGTGATCCAGCTTGAGCAGCAGGATATCAATATCAGATAAATAAAATATTAACTGCAGGGGAAACTTCATGGAGAATGGTGTCCTGGACCAAGGCCTGCAATCCATTCTTCTATGAAATGTTAATGTTAGGTAGTTTTCTGCAGATGAAGAGTCAGCACCATCGCTCAATCATAACCGAAGAGACCCTGCATGTGCATGTTTTATCATTTTGGACGTTTCTGTGCATCAGCCCTTTGGATAGTGGGCCTGAATCCCCAATTGATATGTCAATAAAGTAAATGTTTCTCTTTTTCTTCTTTGAGATTGATGCATTATTATTTTATATATCTTTTTTTTGAGAAGCATTGCGAAATTCCAACAATAAAAAAAAACTAATAAAAACATTCTCTGAAGTTATATTCTGTTCTGCTGCCCCTCGTCTGTGGAATGCCCTCCCTGACCATCTGAGGGCTCCACAGACGACTGACACATTTCAAAAAGGACTTAAAACTTTCCTTTTTAGCAGAACCTATAACTTTAATTAACATTGCTGCTTTTTGGTCATGTTTTTATATAGTTATTATTATTATTCTTTTATTGATGCTTTTCTCTGCTTTTACTTTGTAGCACTTTGAGATTTGATCCAAATGTAAAGTGCATTATAAATTAAATGTATTATTATTATTATTATTATTATTTATTATATTTGCACCTTCATCCTTGAACTCTAATCATCTCTTCCTTGTTCCTAGATTCACTTCGCCACAAGGTTTCACTGAAATCCATAAAGAGCATCATTAGATATAGTTAGGACACACTTTAAATCATTTGATCAATGCAAAATTAGAAAAAATAAATTTCAGTATACTGAATACTATATTGATTATTTCAATGCAGCTAGTTTCCACCTGTCACTCACATCTGTTAGAATAATTGACATGTTCAAACCCTTGACAAACAGCATCTTAAAACAACGACACTTAAACTCTAATTATGTCCAGTTCACTGCATTAACCCTTTTGTTAGTCTAATGGAAATGAGAAAAAACAACAACAACCATGACATCAGAAAGGATGCTGACGACATTCTTTTCTAACGCAATAGCAGAAGAAACATTTTTGTTCATTGCTCTGCGAAACCTCTCAAGCATTTCAGCAATTGAGCTCTTTTCATTGCTTTGGTTCTCATTATGTAGTGGCTTCATGGAACAGCATATCAAAGCCGTGTTAGGTCTGCAGCTACTGTGCACCCTCATTAGACAGATGCTGCTGCCGGAGGGGAACGAGGTATCTGGGGTAAACTAGCTGTCCAAGCTTTTCTTTCACAGGAGCAGATGTCAGATGGAGCTAGAATACCTTTTCATTTCACCTGAGGTTTCTAGTTTTTTGTGGTTTTTTTTCATTCACATGAAGTTTATTAAGATCAGGGACCATTCAGAACTCCATTAGTCTAAAAAAAAAAAAGAAGATGCTTTGCATCACATTTGGTTACAATGTCATTTCCAGCTTTGGCCTCTGGGCAGGACAAAGAGGACGGAACACACAGATGAACACTCAAAAACAGATATATACTTTAACAAAAAAACAATGAGGCGGGGCCGTAGCGAAGGGTGGTTGCCGCCTCTCAGCAATGAGGTTCTGGGTTTAAATTCACCTGGGGGCCTTTCTGAGAAGAGTTTATCTATTCTCCTTTTGCTTGTGTGGGATCCTTAAGCTTCCTCACAGCCTTTTTCCTGTATTGTTAGCATGATGCCAACAAACAAGCTTTTTTTCTGCCTCGGAGCTTTCAAACAAAATTTACTGCCAATAACAACAACGGACTGCAGGAGCCGGACGCGTCGTGCAGAGCGAGCGCTCGCGTCGTGAGCGAGTATCTGACCGTACAGTGAACACAGCAATCTTAAAGTTCTGCGAACGTTTGATTCGTACCGCGCCAGTTGAGTTCAAACAGCAACCGTTCTAAAGTCGCACAATGTAAGCCCAGATTTAGTGGCCGGCTTATTCTGGACAAGGATGATGATGGCAGACTTCAGCCAGAATTGAATGATGGCTTGGGTCCGGGAGAGATCAAAAATCTTGGTGAAGATCCCAGATAGGTGGTACCCACTTGCTTTGATTACTATTCCAGACTATCAGGTCCAGCATTTTATAGACCTGAGAACTCGGTGTTCATGTAGGGTGGAGGTGTGAGTGCTGAGGGCTGATAGTGGCATTGTAGCTGCGTCTGGCCTCTGGGCCTCAAAACAAGCAAAGAAGCTATTTAGCTCCTCTGCCAGCAGTTCGTCTGCATTATTATAGTTGGAGTTAGTGATATGCTGTATTCACTGAGAACTCCTCTGAGTCCTGGTATTGAAACAAACTCCTCTCAGATCGTGTGAATCAGTCTTGTAGGTGAGAGAGTGTTCCCCCAGGCCAGGTTTTATTTTCCTTGTGATGGTGTTGGATTTCCTCCTGAGGCGAGTGTAAGCCAGTTTGAGGAGCTGAGGTGGTCTTTACTGTCCTGGATACAATATAGGCACTACTCTCCATACATACTTAATGTTGGAATATGGAATATAATATTAATGGCATATACATGGTCATACATGTGTATTATTCCCTTTAGTGGTACATCTTGACTGAATATGGGGAAGTACGATCTTTAAGCATGACTGATTGAAGTGTCCAGCTTTGATGTCTACTCCATCTGGGTGGGCCCACCGCTCCTGCTTGTACAAGTATTTGAGGGCTGTACTAATGTTAGCATCTGGAGGGATGCAAACATCCATGACAATTATTACGACATTAAGGCAGTGTCATCTGCATACGTGAAGATATCCATATTGTTGTACACAGATTGGAGATCATTTACGTTTAAAATGAATATCACTGTTCCTAAGGTGGAACCTTGAGGCACTCCCATGACACAAGAGTCTGTTAATGAGGGTGTTTTATTTTTTCTCTGCACACTTTGAGACCAGCAGAATAGGAAAGAATGAACACAATGTAGGATAATAACAGAAATCTTATATCAAACAACTTGGTGATGAACATGAACCAATTAACTGCTTCAAACGTCTTAGTCGGGTCAAGAAATACGACTCAACTCCTCGTATGTCAAGGCCAGCCTTGATGGAACCAACATGCTCTTTCGGTAGAATGGCTTGCTTTAAATCTAAATTGCATTTTTTTTTTTTTTACATGGTTGATTGGAGTCATAATAGAGTTCTTAAACTCTAAGGAACGGTGATTTCATCCAGAGATCAGTTTATGGTGGGGTAACGTTTGCAGGTCCATGAACTATAGGTGTGTTGGGAGCCATACCTTCTCTCTAGTTGTCTCCAGGACCAGATGTAGTTTAGAAAATGTCACCTCGAGATACCTGATAGGTTGTAGGATTAAGATGGAAGTCACAGAAGATGGGATAGTGTCGAATAAAGTGGCAAACCTTCAGGAAGCGGTTGGGGAACGTATATTTCAACACGGCCACACTGATGACATGTGACCGATGCCTGCTTGTTGTTGCTTTACACAATCAACTGTGGAATGACCAGAGAGGCAGTATCTTCACTCAGTGTCCAACTATGATGGGGGGGGGGCAGCCAACTCCCCACAAAGACAAGACAGCGAGTAAGTAAACTTTGAATTAAAATTACGAGATTGAGATCTGATGTCGATCGTACAAAGCAGCTAAGGTGACGACCTTTCCTTAGTCTTAATAGAAAAAAAAAGGGTCACTACCCTAATAGTATGATGGAAGGTGAAACAGCAACCTGTCAGACGGCAGGGAACACCTGAGGCCATCCATCCATTTCCTCCAGTGGCGTTGTTTTCATGTAGAGCGTTTCCCTGCATCTGCATGCAAGAATAATCCATCACAACAAAGCCGTGCTGGGTTTATGAATAAATCAAAACATGCATGTTACAACAGGGTGTCATTAGCTGAGAAAACGATTGCATATCTAAAACTGATCATAGAATGTATTTTTCATAGCTACAAGGGATGCTGGGTAATAAAAAACAAGTTTACGAGCAATTATGCAACATCCTGGTGTGAAGTTCATGGCATGCACAGTACCCTTCTTCTGCAGATCGTTTGTCCAAAACGCCAAAGTATCTTCTGCCTCAGCTGTCTACCAATGCTCTTTGTCTTGTACCAGTATTGATCTGATCTGAGGAAGAGAAGGGTTGCTGCTCATCACTCTTCGTAACCAGTCTTGTTATCCGCAGACAGGTGTCAGAACAGTCATAAAGGTGGATGTTTTGATTAATAGTGGGAGCTGGTGGGTGAGGTAATGCATCATTTCATCGACCTTTATTAGTCCCTCAACGGCGTCACAGTAGCAAAGTAAAGTAAGCAGGAACAATAGTGAAAGTGACAAACATATGTAAATCAGGCTGAGGAGAAAAATATAAATACGAACAGACAAGAAGAGGTGTACAAATATTATAAAATAATAAAAATGATGATGATGACAGTTTCGCCATCATCCTACTTTCTTTCGCCACCTCCACCAAGTGGAGGTGGCATCCCAGCGGCGTCTCAGTCAGAGAGGTGGAGTGAAGAGCAGGGATGAAGCGGAGGAAGTGGGATGGAGACCCGCGGTGGTCCTGATGTGTTATCGGTGGTCTGACCTGAGTTGTGGGGGTTAAGACCATCTAGCGGATGGTTCCCTGTGAAATTTCCCTCAGGAAAGCTGCAGCTCAGAGACTCGCAGTTCTGTTAAAGCCAATGATCAGAGACGGGGATGATTCTCGGATCAGAACTTCAGGCTGGGCTCAGCAAGTAATAAGAATTTGACATGCAAATTATTAAACCCCCTACTTAAATAACTTACTCAACCGGAAAATGTTAAATAAGATGTGAAAAAATATAAAAAATAATTATTTTCAGAGTGTAAAAGCAACTAGATTGACTCAAACTTTAATGACTGATGGTTTAATGACTTTCTGAAATAAAATGGATGTGCTTTTTCCTTGACTAAACCTGGAATACTTAGGCTTTCCTTTGAACGATATAATATCCATGACAAACAAGTATAATGTGATAAAACTAATAACAACTTGAAAACTTTATTTATAAATAGCACCTTCCAAAACTCCCATACAAAGTCTTTTACAATGAAACGTCACACAAATAAAGCCATGAAACCGTGTTGAAGTGGGCAGAGAACGAGTTCAAACCTTCCTTTTTCTGTGCATCTTGAACAATCTTGATCATGACCACGCAGCCAACAACACCTCGTCAGCTTCCTTAAAAGCACTGACCTAAGATGTTGGTGACCAAAAGGGAATAGTCCCGCCCGTTATGTAGCTCCTGATCCAAACCCAGGAAAAGTATATTTAAAGTTGTTACCATCCTTCCTTCCATCCATCCGTTTAAGTTACCCAGGAGAATAACAGAGGACCAGATGGAGCTCCCTGTGGGACTCCAATCAGAGGCCTTGAGAAAGCTTTCAGTCACAGATATCCACGCCGCTCGACGTGGGGAATGCCAGAAAAAGGAGAGGGTCCCGCCTCTCACCAGGAGAATGGTTCGAGTCACATTGTATGCCTGACGATCTTTGGTACCGCTCCACCTCCAACATCAGTTCTGGTTCTTTCTACGTCAGAGAGTTGACGTCCCCTTTCCCTGAAACCAGTCCACCATGAGAGGAGTCGACATGCCCTTTTAAACCTGGATGAGATACGTTGACCTCAAATACAGACGCAGGCTGCTGTCAGACGAGTAACCAGCCCATAGTCAAAGAGCCCGGCACATTTATGGAGTGTAATAAAGTGGTTAAAACAAGGTTCAGCATCGTCATACGACCAGCAAGAAATTTATGTGAACGTAGACTGAACGTAAGAGGTGGTGGAGCAAGAAGAACCACAAAGACTTCTTCTAATTATCCTGTCTTCTGACATCCTTCATCCCTCACACCTCTTTGGGAATATGTCGCTCCCTCAACCATGCTCTCTCGCTTTTCTTCCTCGCCTCTGTCGTCCCCTGTGTTTTTTTGACTCGCATATGCATGCCGACATGCCTCCTGGAAAAGCTTGGCATTGCTTTTGGGCAGGAAAATATTCCAGGCATTCTCAGACCGGCCAGCGTCAGATATGAAGAGTTTCTTCTAATAGACATTTTCTGCGTTTTCTATGCAGGAAAAAAAAGACGATTATTTTTCTTTCTTTCAAATTAAACATTCTTTCTGTATCACTTCCTGTTGAGATCGCATCACCCGTCAGAATTACAGTGTGTTAATTTGATAGGGTGGATATTATCCTCAAAACAGCAAATATAAAATCCATCAGATTCTAAAAAAAGTAAGGCGGGTAGAGATGAAACAATGTCGCGAAATAGTCACGAGGCATCAGAAGCGGTGTGAGAGTGAATGTTGTCCCTGCAGGTTACAGGCTATCTCCATATCTCCATAGTCATGTCAGTGAATGGACTTCCAGGTTTATAGGATCCTATATGAGGATTATGGTCTTTTCTTGGCTTTTCTCCGAGGTTCGCTCCGGGTTAAGACGGTGTTGAAAATAGCTGATCTTCGCGAAGGATGATGAGAACCAGAGCATAAACGGATTCTGTGAAGCCTCTCGGAGGTCCTGCTTTTCTTTGTTCTACCGCTTTCATGTCTATTCATTCAGCGGAAGCTACCTGTGTGGTCAGAGACCCCCCCCCCCTATCCCAGCCTGTTTACCTTCGTCCCCTCCAGCAGACGGTACCAAGGCATCAGTATATAATAATAATAATAATACATTTAATTTATAATGCGCATATCATGAACAAATAAGTAGTTATCTTGTTTCTGCTCTGCCCGGAGGATGGATGGATGGATGGAAGAATGGATGAAAGGATGGATGAAAGGATGGATGGAAGGATAGATGGATGGATGGAAGGATGGATGGAAGGATGGATGGATGGAAGGATGGATGGAAGGATGGATGGATAGATGGATGGATTGAAAGATGGATGGATGGATGGATGGATGGAATAATGGCTGGAAGGATGGATATAAGGATGGATGAAGGATGGATGAAAGGATGGATGGATGGAAGGATGGATGGAAGGATGGACGGAATAATGGATGGAAGGATGGATGAAAGGATGTATGGAAGGATGGATGGATGGATGGATGGATGGGTTCTCCTACCCCTCGAGGGATGGAGACCCAGACTCCAAACATATAAATGTGTTTGATAAACAACATAATAATGTTAGGTTGACAGAATAAATGTATATAATTTGTAAATATATCAAAATATACATTTTTCTAAATGTTTCTATCAAAAGGAACCTGAACACATGACAGGTGACTTGAAGGCTAATACAAATCCTTGGATAGGGATGGGTGAGCTCATCACTACATATCCCAAAGTTTTTTCAGTTCCTCTCATTTGTTGATGGATCCTGATCTCATACTTTGAAAATATTTCCATTTATTTTCTTCTTCTATGATTTCGCTTCTAACTGCTGCTACCTGCCGTTGACTGTCTATCGCTCTTAGGCTATAATATGTTGTCAAAACATCCCATACTTGTTCAGTCACCAGCTCAGAGGAGGAACGACAATGAACCTCCATTACGCCTTTCTGAAAACCTTCATACGGAACCTTGACACTGACTTTGGCTCATTTTTGTCACGCATTTCCATAAGTCTGTATCTTCACCATCACAGATTCTGCTTAAAACCAGGCTATTGTTATTATTATGCAATAATAATACGCCGATCCACCTCAGCAAAGTCGCAGGCATTAATGCTCTTCTTGCCTTCTTCTTCTCTTCTTCTAGTCGGGCAGCAGAAAACGGCAACCGGTGCATCTGCCAGGAGGTGATTATTCATTTCTCATTAACCACCCATCCCACAAACTGTTTTCCCCACTGCTGTCTGCAGAGAGGTATCGGGGCATTACTCAGAAATCCATCAGAATTATGAACAGCACCTACAAGCGGTGAACAACCGAGAATCATTGGACTCGTGCTGTTTATATCCCAGCTGTATTTCATATGTGTATCTTCTTTTTTATATTATTTATATATATAATTATTATATCCCTGAAACGGATATTATGGAATCTTCATCACAGTTTGCAGCTCCTTCCTTCATATTAATGCAATAAATCAAAAACTATTGCAAGGCTGAGATTTTATTCTGCATAGACCTTAGTGTGAGGAAGAGCTGGATTGATTTTGGGAAAGGTCGGTTATATATTTCCAGCGCAAGGAAAACTTTTTGAGTACAATGTGCAATTACAATAAAGCTATTCTATTCTATTCTATGATATTCTACTTAATTTGAGGAGTTAAATCATCTAAAATCATGTCAAAATCATGAGAAAGGTTCTCCTTATTACCTTATTAAATAAACTTAAATAAAAAAAAAGAGTTCTGTCACAATAAGGCATTGGGTTCACTCTAAAATAAAAGAATCTGGAGGGAGGTTTCATTTTTACTTTTACTATTTTTCTTGTTTTTTCCCTTTATTTTTTTTCTTCACTTAAATTACTTTGTAATTTCCTTCAACTAGCTTTTGTTGCTATAGTTAAAATAAATAGATATATATGTAAACGATCACGATCTGCCCTCACCAATAAACATTATCTAAAAAAATTATGAAAAATTCTTGGATCGCCAAAATAAAAAGAGTTCTTTGCTGATTCATCCTTCCATAAAGTCTGATGGAAATCCATTTCTGTGTGAAATCCTGCAAACAGACAAACCAAACAATGGACATCTCCTTTGTGAGAGATGGAATGCAACTGAAAAATGTCCTCCTCTGTAAAATGATTACTTACAGGATGGCGAATAGATGAAATACCCCCAAAACTTTCACTTACTTCAGTGCAAACCCACTGCAGGACACAGTTCAATTACGTTTGTCCCGAATGCATCAGCCAGATGGATGAAAGGATCTACAGGCAATTACAGACTTCGGTTTGAAAGATAAAACCTAAGATCTGGTATTGTGCTCTGTTCTGGCCTCCTTGAGCAATATCTTCAGCAGCTCTTGCATTAATCATATGATGAAAACCTTTGGATATGCAGTGTGTGAATGAAATAACTAGCTACGTTAAGAAAACATGGTGTAAATTTGACATATCGCAGTTCCCATTCCGCAAGCCGGTGCTTTCACCTCCCTTTAACGATCTTTCTCGCAGTGAACAAGTTGATTTGCACATTAACAATTTATTCTCAATTAGTTGAACAATAATAACAAGTGCACTCCTGATGTTCTGTCTTTTGTTTGGCAGACTAATTAAAGTCTACCGTATACTGAGGCCCATATACAGCAGAGCATGATTTGTTTCCATGGAAACATCCCGAGTTTGCCACTCAGTGCGGATGTCTGCGGGTATATAATGCGATATATGATGGATAAGAAAACTTGATAATATATGAGAAGAAAGATGAAATCACTCTGGCAGATGAGCTGAATCGTCATTCTGCACATTTTCCTTTTTTTTTAAATTGTACGATCAAGAGGGTTTTGACTAGAGTGGCACCTCTTTGTGTTGATCCATCTCTGATTTTCACTCGCCACCTCACTCTGAAACTTCTAGGTTAACTAAGGAAAGTTTGTAAAATAGATTGAATTTGAGATTGAGCTCAGTTTGGTTTGTCCTTAATACACCAGGATGAAAGTAATCGTATAATAACTGCATACATAGTTTGGAGGATTTAAATCCAACCTGTGCTCCGTTTCTGTGAGAAAAATAAAAAGTTGCCGACGACAACTAAAATATAAAAATTCATGCTCTCATGCTGTAAAGATGATAAATATTTCAAACCATAACAAATAAATATTTCAGCCTGCAGAATAAAGGAATGAGACTCAGCCTGATGGGGGACGAAGTGCAAATAACTCTATTCTTGGGGCCCAGGAATCGTGCTCCTTAGTCACAGCCGACTTGGATCCAAAGAATCAAAGAGCTTCTGCAAACATTTGTATTTCTGAGAACGCTTACTCCGGCACAAAGAAGCCGGATGAATCGACAGTCTCCTGGGAGAACAAAAACTTTCTGTTGACTCTGGGAGATGATGTTTGGTGAAATTATTAGTAAAAGGTTGAGGGAGAAATGTTGCTGTCGGTGAAGGAGACCCGATAGGACTATGTCTCTGCGGCGTGGTGGTCAGGTAGACAGAGTTAAACAAAATGTCCATCAGTTAAGACAGAATAAGGGAAAAGTTCAATGATTTATTACCTCTGACGATGTGTGATAATTAGTGTATTAGGTTATGTTCACACTGCAGCAAAAATCTTAACCAGGTCTGATTGAATCTGATCTTTTCCAATTCGGATTTGGGCCACTTCCGTAACTGTTCCATAATTGGAAACAGGTTGGACTCATTCATGTGAATTTGACGTCATCTTCTGAACGGCTGAAGACGGTGTCAACGTCACAAAACTACGCAGATGGGAGTCGCTTTACACACGAAAACATCGCTATCAACGTTTTTATTACAAATGAAAGGGTCCAAACTAACTTTAGTGGCTTCCATCTTGCTCACTAAATTCTGCACCCGAGTAAAACGCAAAACCCTTTAAGTAGAGAAAGAAGGATAGTTTGAACAGGTGTGTTCCTCAGTAGCTTTTGAAAAAGGTGAATTTAAGCGAGAGACTCTCCATTGGGAGTTTGAGAGTTCCAAAGACTCGGAGCCACAACTTCAAAAGCACAATCTACGTTTGATTTTAATTTGGAGCGTGGGACCGCCAGTGGGCCCCGGTCAGAAGACCGAAGAGACCCACTGGGGATGTGGGGATGAAGAAGGTCACAGATATACTCAGGTGCCTGACCGTGAAGGGCTACAAATGTAAAAAATGAGAATCTTGAACTGAAATCTGAAATTGATAAGAAGCCATTGTAAAGACGGGAAGGTGTCGGTCTTTCTCTGGTCCCTCGTATCTCCACACAGAAAAACAACAACACAAGGAGCACACCGACATGAAAAGTGTTATAGAATCCAAAGAATTTGATTTATGAAGCAAATCCAACAAATATGAATCTGTGAAGCAGCTGGTTCATGGAGAGTTAGCACCTCCAAATCTGAGGTCATAGCTGGGAAAACTGTGGATTTTGCCCTCCAGGCGGTGGCAGATTTAGCTATGGGCGAAAGTAGTAGGCGGTGGCCCAGGGCGGCATCTTGTCCATGGCTCATAGGGCGACAATATTCCGTTTTTCTGTCCAACGGGAACTAATATTGGATATAATCATGATAATAGAAGTAGGCTGTAGCAAAATTATTACAACACAAATTAGGTTATTGGTGGCTCGATAAAAGTTAACTGCATTGACCGGATCCTGAGCTCAGTGCAGGGGCGAGTGAAGTAGCGTAGACGAAGAGATGCTACTCTAGCACAAATTGCTGAGGTTGATGCTGGTTATACTAGAAAGTTCTCAGAATGGTCCTGTGAATGAGGTTGAGTCGCAGCTGACTGAGACGGACCCAATCCAATGCTGAAAGTGTCTACAATGGGCAGAATCAGAATTGGACCACAGAAGAATAGAACACACATTGAAGTGCCCTACAGCAAGATACTGAACCCGAAGTTGTTCCCAGTGGCTGTTCCATTGGTGTGTGAATGAGGGGGTGAATGGTTACCGCTCCTGATGAGCATGTGGCGCCTTGCATGCCAGCCTCTACCACCACTGTATGAGCGGTGACAGAGGGCTGGTTTTGTGAAAACTGAATATTAAACAGGTGGTTATAATGATATGGCTTAAGTTAAATCCCCCCCAAAAAAACCCTGAGATTAGCTGGGCCTCTGGATGTGATCTGAGGGAATTAGTGAATTCAAAGGGATTCCGGCGCCCGTGTGTGATGGACAAGCGGGTGACTGCTGATTGACAGATGACAGATGATGACGGATGATTGCTGCAGCCTAACTAGAATTATTTATGACACCTCACAGTCTCCTTCGCCTGCACATACAGTGTCAGCGCACTGTCCCACAAATGCATCATTAGTCCCGTTATGCTTCTCAGGCAGCGACAAAGGGACATTTGTGGGTAATAATTCTAAGAGGTTCGACTAGGTCACTCGTTAACGCGCTGGAAATAGACGATACAGGATGACCTCAGGACTCGAATGTGTTTTTGGGCTGTGTATTTGAACTTTCTCTTCAAGGAGGCTAAAAATATTCAAAGTTACCTAAAATAGTTAGAGTGAAAAAATATATCAATACGCTTTAGGCAGATTCGAACACTTAAAGTCTCATTATCATCATCATCGTCATCGTCGTCATCTTTGGTAGCTGGGAATGTGTCCACAGTAAAAGCCCGGGAGGAACTGCGAGAACTTCTTTTCTTTTTCTTCCAGAAAAAAAGCAATTGTTTTTACGTCTAAGTATGATTAATAACCCGAATCTTTGTGGAAGGAAAACAATAGAGTCTTTGTTAGAGGTTATCTTCAGAGGTAATTACAGAGCGTGTACAACATGCATCAATAGACTCTGCAGACGCTTCGTACCGCGAGGGGCAGAGATGCTATCAGTAAATGAGAACCCCCCCCACTGCATCGTCAGCAACCAATTAAAAATAAATGATATTGATTAATGGCCGCAGAAATAAATACATCTCTGCGACTTGCAAACCATCACATTTCAATATTCCGTATTGAATTGAAATAATAAATGCTGACCTGGTCAAAATTAAGTGTTAAAGACAAATTGCAATAAAAGTGTTAAAGAAGTGAAATAAATCAGTTTTATCGGGACAGACCTCCTCACTCACAGCTTCTATTAAAAAGGTGATCCATTACCAAGCGGAGGAAAAGGCGTTCACAACAAAGCATCGTCAGTACCTGAGTGGTTTTACGCTGACTAAGGTTACATCATTACCACTTTAGGTAATGATGACATTACCTAACTAATAACTTGAATGTTTAGTGAGGCGGCGTTGAGTGATAAAAGTTCATATCAACATAATCCGACGTAACATTAAAATTGTAATGTAATGAATTGTATTGAAATGAAGGAAGTCATAATATCATCTGAAAAGTTTTCAAACAAGAAGCTGGAAATGCGACGGAAGAGATGAAATGAATGAAATAAAGCATTACTTTGATAAAATGAAACTTTGTTGTTTAGCTTTGATGAAAAAGCCTTTTTTTTGTGTGTGTGTTTGTTTAATTTAACCTTTATTTTACCAAGTTGTTCCCATTGAGATTAAAATCTCTTTAACGAGAGAGACCTGGCCAAAATGGCAATAGCACACGAAGTTTCAGACACAACATGAAAACAACAAACAGTCACAAAGTTCAAACCCCACCAAGTGCAGGAGAATCCAAAATCAAAATCAATTAAAATATTATCACTTTTTTATTGTCTCAGATTCCACAATACCTTTAAATTCGGAGAGAGTAACAAGAACCTTGAGTTTAAGGTCATTCTAAAGACTATTCCAAGCAGAAACCCCGAAGGCCCCTTTTCCCGACTCAGTCCAAATGGGATACAGTGATAAGTAGAGTAACCTTGGACCGTAACCCATCAGAACCGGGCCTTTGGGACAGAAAAGCAGATAAAGAATAGGCGGCTCTACCAAGAGTGGCCTTGTAAACACAAACACACGAGTGACTAAGCCGGCGTGTTGACAGAGAAGGCCAGTTGACTTGATTAGCGAGGGTTCTGAAGTTTGTTTTAGTGGAGGATTAAATACATCCGAGAAACCGCACTTTAAAAATAGTAGGTCCACAGAAAAATGTTCGGAAACCATCAGTAGCAAAGTTGACAAGTACAGAAAATGTAAGAAGAGCAACATTTCAATGTGTATGACAAAAATCTGAGTGATGTCAAACATCCTTTGAATATATTTATACAAGCGAAAAGTCGGGATATTATGGAATCGTCATCGGCGTCACCACTGTGTCCGCATTCATTTCACAGTCATTGGTCCAATTTAGTCGATATTTGGATTATATGAATCGATCTGTCTAGAATACATCGTGTTTTACTCTAACAGTTCATATTTTACTCACTGGAGGGAGCCTTTTTCATGAAAATCACTTTCTTTTTTCCATAACTCAAAACAAAACTATTTCACTGATCATTTTATGTCCACATAGACCTTAGTACGAGGAAGAACTGGATCGATTTTGGGATAAATTGGTCGCATAAGTTTTTGGGTCATAATTTCTTAACCATTGATCTAAATTTATTACAAACTTGGTGCATATGAATGTACTATTTTAATGGAATAGTTCATATTTTATTCACTTTGGGGCGATTTCTTTTCTTACTAAAAATGATGTGAAAATAACTTTTTAATCTAACACATTTAATCTAAGGAGGGGGAATTGCTTGTACGAGGAAGAGGACTGGGGACTTTTCAGGGATATACCCTGGCTGTCGGGGACGAGAACATAGGTCTCGATTATTGTGGTCGATGGCTGTCTTCATGAAGAACCATGGCCCTATATGACAAGGAGAATGATCATAAATATTGAAACCTGTCAAGACATAATCATCTCAAAAGAAAACTGGGAAAAAAAATATGCATTGAATGTTTTTTCTGCTGTGGAAAATGTAAAACAGCCTCACGGGATTGCGAGGAAAATGGCTTCTGTTCCATCCAAAGAAAATCATCCTCGGTTCCTCAACGCACAGAGAATCCAGCAAGGAATGATCGGCTTCTTTGGGCTGCTGCACTGAAAACAGAAATTTGAATAAGAAAATGAAGAATATATATTGAAAGCAAGAAAGGAACGCCTGGCTATTG
Organism: Lophius piscatorius; assembly: GCA_009660295.1. Classification (NCBI taxonomy): domain Eukaryota; kingdom Metazoa; phylum Chordata; class Actinopteri; order Lophiiformes; family Lophiidae; genus Lophius; species Lophius piscatorius. Next base: position 14,046 of record VRLP01003349.1, on the reverse strand, counting down.
GTTCTGACATTTCTGACGCAAGAAAGAAGAATTCCAGCTATGAAAATAATTCCCAATGAAATTGCAACAATTTCCCACTCTAGCACAAGGGGAAAGCTCCAAATGAGGGTTCCACAGATGCACAGGATAATAAAGCTTTGCATTCATACTCACTATTCTTGTGCGGCGGCTGTAACGCTACGATAAACATTAAACATCGATGCACTCAAAGGAATGAATCGTGCTACCGACATAAAGAGAGGAAGCTCCTATACGGATTACAGGAGCGGTGGGAGCAGCAGATAATGAACACCATGAATGAAGGAAGCGAACAGCTCAGTTCCATCATTTCGAGGAGTTTCTTGAAAGACGTGCAAGAACTGCCATGGATCCTATATTTGATTGTGATTCGCAAGATGCTGTAAAGAGAGATTGTAAATCAACCAAAGACGCAACGCTAAGCTTACAGTCTTCTCCAGCTCCACGTAAAAGGAAGTAGCTCCATCCACGTAGTAACTTCTATCTCAGTTCTAACTCCCAAATCAACCAATCCGTTGGACTGTCAGTTGGAAAACAGTTCTTCAGCCTTGTGTTTATATGCAAATCATGGGTTAAATACATGCATGGTGTTTGGAAAATTAAGTCATGCTGACGAGCGCTTGTTCTTTCAAGGGACAGGCGTGTTTTTTCTCTGTCTTAACAGATGATGCTGTCATGAGAATAATCTTCAAAGAGTGCTCCTGTCATTAAAAAGGCATCGGTGAATCTAGGTTAGATAGCGCAAGACTAGTTGTACTGTAATGCTTCCGCGAGAGTCTTAAACTCACCCGTCTCACCTTCATTTGCATCTTTGGATCAATGAAGCTCCGTCAGCTTCTGCATTCAAGCCCACAGACGAAGAAAAACAAGACAACCAATATCCATTCATGCCCAAAGGATCAGCATTAAATTACTGGAGGTATAATAAGCCCAACCTTAAGGTGAGAAGTTTTGATGGAGGATCATTTCGTCATCTCTGTGAGACACATGGATCCCATTCCAGTCAACGAGAATCCAGAAATGGCTCTCTGTCCAAGAAGTCCATATACGGTCAGTCAGACGGAATAGACGTCTGTGACCCTGTTTAGACTTGATTTTCAATTGCGTTTTGGGCTATCAGCTCACAAACGGACGATGAGACACATCGCCGTTTGCACCTGTGTCTATCATGCGACTCCAAATGTGTCCTGCTGACCATTTGCGATCAGATTTCGTTGCTGCCTACGTCACTTCGGCTGCAAGGTCAACGGGGCATCGCGCGTGGTTATCTGTCACATCAGTCAAGCGCCAGACTTGTTGAGTTAGCAATCACGGGCCACCTAAGAACATGAAGATGTTTCAAGAGCTAATATGCATGTAAGGACTCTTAGAACTGTTGAGACTGAGAGGACAAAGTCATTTCTGACTTGCCAAAGAGCGCAGAAGAGGGCGGAAATGAAAGCACGTTAGAAGAGCAGTGGCATTTGCCAGTGCATTGGTAGCCACAAGAGCCAGAAGGATGACCGCCACCGATGATGTAATTTACCGTTACGTCCTTGTGACGCCGTTACGTCCTTGAGACGCATCAGGACACATTAATATTTACACTACAAAAGACATGTTGTCATGTGCCTTGCAGACTACCTTGGGCAGGTGGTTTGAGTGATCAGATCATGATACTTCTTGGAGGTCGTTTACAGTTGTATTTAAAGATGTGTCACTGGCTATTGGTGTCAGATCGCCCAAAACGTATTTCAAAACCAAGTCTGAACAGGGTTTGCGTAAATGCGAGGCAGAAATGCAGGATGTGTGTCTGTCCCTCTACAAGCAGAAGTATGAAAAGCAGCTAGTAGCAGTTAGCAGCTATCTCAAGGAAGAAGAAAATCAACTGGAAAAGTCTTGAAATGGAAGCGACAGCATGACATCCAGAGCTTTGTTTTGTCACTGGTTTTGTGGCGGTTGGAGATCCAGAGGTAGAGCAGTAGAGTTCATTGGTTCCATCCACGGCCCATTCAGTCTACACGTTGAAGTTTTTCTTCAGCAAGATACTGACCCCTGAGTCACCCATGTTCCATTGGCGTATGGCTACTGGCGGTATTGCTGCTGATTAGAAGGAGGCGCCTTGCATTGCAGCTTCTATCACCACTGTATGAATGTTTGCATGGATGGGTGAATGCTGACTCATGTTATAAGCCCTTCGAGTGTTGAGGCAGACAGTACATTCAGTCCATTTACCATTTGTTTAGTTCAGTGTGAACCGAAAAAAAATTAAGGGCGTCTTAGAAAAGGGTCTTCGTTGCAGCACTGTTACGCAATCATTGGTTAGTGAAGCTTTTTTTCCGGTTTAGTAGAGATTCAATTCTTAAAATGAATTGTATTCTGTCCGGTGGTTTGATCCGTGGCACAGCAGGAAAACATCAAGACCACGTCAACTTTTAGGATGAAAGAAAGTGATGCAACTGTGCCAACAGCAAAGACAGAGACCGGTAGAAAAAAAAAAGAGATGTGTGGCGTCCACAGAGAGGATGAAAATGGAACTTGGTCATGTTGCAAGAGTCACAGACTCACAGACATCAGAGCTCTGACACTAATCTTCTGTAAGCTTTCTGGGCAACTCTACCAGCAGGCATTAATTAACCAGAGTTATGGACGCTGTACTATTTCAATGTCTTTTGGAGAAATATTTCTGTAAATCATGAATGCTACCATTTGATGCATTGTGCCAGAGTTAGCCTCAGGCTAATTCTCATTTGCAGCACAAACTATTTACCGCTAGAACCGCGTTAAGATAAACTCCTTTATTCTGGAACTATACATAAACTCCTCTCTGTATATGATAGAGGCTACCATGTTGTATATACTGCATTAGCATTCCTTTTACCTGAGGCTAAATATACATCAGATCATTTAGATATAAGATAAGATAAGTAGATATACTTTATTGTTCCAGAAGGGAAATTTGTTTTGGACTCTGTCCAACTACAATTTCATAGAAAGTAAAAAGTACAGAAGCAGAATGGCTTGTATATATAAGTATGTATATAAACATTAGCAATATACCGTTTGAGTTTAATTCAATCTAAAGCTGCACCTTGAATACATTTAATTACATTAATCCTTTAATGTCCTGAACACAGTTTGAGTCACTGTTTCCTTTTTTGAAAAATATGTGCCACTTGACTAAACCTTTATATAATATATGACCCAGTGGCAGCATGCATATGCTAAAGATTAAGGGGCCAAGGACAAAGCCCTTGGGGACACTGCCGGCTCTGCGGGACCACCAAGGAATGGGTATAGGATGTTTTTTTTTGGCAAATTAAAGCGTTTGAAGACTTCCCAAAGATCTATGTAACCTTAATAGTCTAAAAAAAAGGGTTGAATAGTTTTCTAAAAATATGATTTAGCAAATGGCATTCTAATTAAATCATTTTAATTGGATTAAAAAATATACCTTTTTTAAAAAAATGTAAAATTTATAAAAAAAATTTAAAGAAAATGTAATTATTATTATTATTATTGATTGATTGATTTTTTTACAGTTTAAAAACATGCTTGACCAAACAATTTGTCAGTGTGTGTGTGTGTGTCTGTGTTAGAATGTTGTATTAGATTAGTAAATGCACTAAAGAAATAAAATAAGCAAAGACATGATTTTTTTTCCATAGTTTTTTTTCTTTGTGAAGACAACAATTAGTTAATCAGCGGTCATCCACTCATCATCTCTCGTTGAGATCCATTCAATTTTTCTCCCCCCTCACACATACAAAGATAGAATCCTTCTAGTGATTGTGGATTAACTAGTCTATCATATCATCCAGAAACATGTGGGAGTCTACAAACCCCTGAATGCTGCCAGAGAGGCTCACTGCATAATCTCTCAGAACAAACTCTGCTGCAGGACACGGCAGCTGTTTTTCTGCAATGCCACAAAATGGGGAGAATGAGGGAGCGGGACTTTTATTTACACCCAAACTGGAGAGATTACATAGGATTACAAAAGAGAAGGTCATCCAAAAGGGAGAGGGAACAACGTGACCGTGTTCGAAATCTCTCTGCCTCATCTGGCTGTGAGTGTTCGTCGTTACAAGTCTTTCCTGGGGGACGGACATAATTGAGACTTGTGTTGATTTTTGTTTTTATTTTCCCAAAGATGTTGGCAAATTAATGATCCTCACCACATTTTTTTTTTTTTAATTTTGCATCTTTCTTGCATGGAGTCCATTTCCTGTGAGATTTTCTAAACCTGACGCGTCTTCATTGAACAGATTCTTCTTTCAAAAGACAAACTTATCAAAGCCATAGAAAAGACCGGGGGATCGTCGAGAAAAGTTCACGATGAAGAGGAGCTCGTTTCCACGGCTCTAAAATGCCATAAATCTACTCTTCAAAGCTCAATGGGTGACCTACTTTTGTACACCCAATTATATTATGTCTCCCTCTTGCATCTCTTTTAAATGGGTCAAGAAAATGAGAAAATCTGAAAACAAAGTTTGTGCTTGTATGTTGAAGGTGTTATGTTTGTACTTTTTATTTCCCAGAGTGACGATTAATAAGTCTCTTGAGTTGTCAGAACCAATTAAATGTGAATTATTTAGACAAACAGAGAGCCAGCTATATGAAAAGACGATTAAGACAACCTCTGATGCAACTAAGACACCAAAGATATTTTCATTGAAGGGGCGGAGCCAAATATCGGCATTTATCAATATGGCTCCATGCATAAGTATTCCCAGCTCATGTGATGAAGGACTAGTGAAAAAACAAAGAATTTAACATTTCCTTAAAAGTCTAGCATACACACCAACCAGCCATAAAATTATAATTGTTGTCTGTATAATTGTTAGTACCTTTCAGTGGGTGGGATATATATCAGATAACAAGTGAACATTTTGTCCTGAAGTTGATGTGTTGGAAGCAGGAAAAACCCGAGAAAGCACTAAACTCCATCAAAGCACAACAGTACCCAAGATAGATATTATACAATTGCTTTATTCGTGAACATTTCCAACAGATTTATCCATTAATTGGTGATTTATTGCCAAAAACCTCCAAATATGCCCTATCTGGCAAACGGTATTATGACGTCACGTCAGGAAGTCAGTCACAGTGTAGCGTCACCGAGATTTAGTCATCTCTAGGATGAACCAAAACCTCCTCTGGTAAATCTATTCATTAGTTTTTTCATAATCTTACTAACAAACAGACAAACCAACCAAGACATAACCGCCTGTGCGAAAGTAAAGGGAACAAGCGTAAGGTTCCGAGACACTTGACAAGAATCAACAGAGAATACCAGACAACTGGGTCAGAGTGTCTCCAGAACTGCAGGTCTACTTGGATGTCCTCAGTAAGCAGTGGTTAGTTCCTACTAAAATGGTCCAAGGAAGGAGTACTGGTGAAGTGGTGATAAGGTTGCAGGTGACCATGACTCATTGATGCACATGAGGATCAAAAGCTTTAGTCTCCTTTTCATTTTTGCTTAGCTAATATAGCAAAGAAAAATCAAACTGCTGGCTCTGATAGGCAGATGTCAGAACCAACAGTGACATCACATCTCATCAGTCCCAGCTAACCCAGCTACATAGGGGTCACAAGCCAGCGTTATTCTAGTGCCGTTCCCAAGCCCAGATAAATGGGGACGGTTGCGTCAGGAGGGGCATCCAACGTGAAACCTGTGCCAAATCAATATGCAGAATAGATGATCCGCTATGGCGACCCCTAAGGAGAAGTGCCAAAAGAAAAAGAAGAAATGTATTATCTCCAAGTTAGAGTTGTCCAGGCCCACCCGCAATGTCACACCTGAACTGCCTCCTTCCCTTATTATTATATTATTGTCAAAAGCTGTTCTATCACTCGCCCTTGCTACCAGTCTCTCCCTCAACCACATCTGTCACTGACCACTGCTGGCACTCTGTCTGTCCACTCCATTGCAGACATTTTCTCTGTCACTCACCATTGCTGGCATCTTATCTGCCACATTCCATTGCTGGCATCTTCTCTGATGCTTGCCATTGCTGGTATCATCTATATCGACTGTAACTGTCAGTTGCCATTGCTGGCATTCTCTCATTATGATTGCATCCATTAGTTGCTGTTGCTGAATAAACATAGCCAATGAGTCATCCTCATTACGTGGTTCAGCCCTGCTCAGAAAGTAAAGCGCTGCTGTTTTTTGATGTTTCTTTGGGGGACATGTTTTGCGGTGATATATCTTGCTGGCCCTCGGGGCAGATTCCCTAAGATCACAATCTCCCCGAATAGTCTGAACACCAGAGACTTTCTGACTTGACTAATTATCTCATTAGATATCGCATTATTTCACTGTTGATGCCTCAGGAATTATAATTAGCGGTGGCAGCTGGTTTGTGACCTTTCGGACCTTTTTGGTGGAGAAATGTGGAGAACATTAATTAACATTGTATGCTGCATGCATTTTCTGAGATTTAAATAATAATTAAGTAGAAGCTCTGGCCCCTTGAGCATAGATGGTGGAGGTGCACCATCCTGACCGAGGCTGCAGGAGTCTCTGCAGGTCATGAAATCAATATTTTTCTTTATTAACGGCGTGATCAGTGATTTTTTTCACGACCCAACCTGCAGACTCAGTTCTCACGCATCTTTTAATCAAACAGAGATGAACAGCGGCCCTCCTCCCTCCTTCTCCGTGAAATGTTAACGCGTTTAGTCACAGTCAAACGGAGTAGGTGGAGGAGACGATTGTGAGATGTCGGAGGCAGAGGGTCCACAGGCCAAGGAATCAGTCTCCTTTCCCTCAGTGGGGGGTTTTTAAATAGCGATGTCTCATGTGTACACAAATTTGGCCATTATAGGGAAAGGCAGATAAAACTAATTGGTTCAATTACAATAAGTCGATAGGTGTCTTATACTCAAAACACACCTGTCAATCCAGATAATGAGAGAATAAACACACCTACTTTAAGCCCACATTACATTCACTTCATTCAGTCCATGCATTTCAGAATGTAAACATTAGGGCCTCTATTTTGTGAACATGAAAAAATACTTCCATCAATATTCATTCAGTCAGAGTTAAGAAGACATGAAATCTCTGTTGCAGGTAAAATCTGGCATTCAAGTCGGTCTCTCCTCTGTCTGACTCTGTTCCAACCCTTGAAAGGAAATCCAATGTATTGATGCATGAGTTTGGAGATTAACCATATTAGAGGTCTAGACTGTAATAAAAATGCTAAATAGTATTTCATCAAAACCCCTAATGTTACTGACGACAGGTTTAATCTATCAGTCTGGTTGGAATACCCGCAAACCCTGCACACATTGCTTGATAAATTACTTGACCCCGTCCTGGTGACCTCTACCAAAGTTTTTACCTTTGTTTGTCTGTTTGCAAGGTTACGGAAAAACCAGTTGATGGATTTGGACTTAACCACCTTAAAAATCACCTGTCACTCACACATGTATTCTGTGATGCTGCAACTCTTCTCTTTTCCACATACCTCCACCTCTCCAAGCTCCAGGTTCAAAGTCAACAAGCAAACAATAAGGGGCTCGGAACCAATCCTTGATGCAGTCCCACCTCCAACTTGAACGCATCCATCCCTCCTATATTTTACAATTTTATCACTGTCATACTGCTCCTACATCTTATTGCTCTCATATTTATAGCAATCTATCAATTTCACTGTTCCCAAAACAGATTTCTAATTTGATAACATACAAAATAAGTTCTTATGTTACAGATGTGATGTCAAAGAACTAAACCAAAGTCATTAATTTCTCATGTCAAGTTGTTTATAGCCTGTGCAGTAATTTATGAATGAAAAAAGTTTCCATTGTCCAGAAAGAATGGAGATATGGGAGATATATATCTATATATTTATAAATAAGTCAAATTTGTTTGGTTAAAAAAAGCTAAATTATAACAAGGAATGGAATAAGTTGGTCTTCATAAATAAGTTTTATAATTTTTGTCTGCAAGCCTTGCTAGTAAAGTTCGATAAAAATTGATTGACAGCGAGGTCTATCTGATGGATCACTGGCCTCACCTTGCCTTCTCCAGCGAATAGACTGGCACATGAAAAATTCAGATGCAAAACACAAAAAACTGCATCTGCATTTTGAATTCTGCTGTTTACAGAACAAAGAATGAGTCTTATTACTTTGAGAAACTTAACACCATGTTTTATTTTTCCCACTCTGGCTCTCTTTGCTTTAAAGTAACAAAACAAGAACAAGATGTCCCAATTAAAACTATGGCAGGGTCCTACATTTGACACGCTTTTGCAGTAATGGTTCCTGCCGTTCTATCCCTGTGTGCATTCAGTGATTGTCAGAAAACAGAGTGTAAAGTATTAAACCAGTGATGTTAAAACACTCAACTCAGGGATATTGAATAAGAAAAAAAAGCTTTTGCTCCCGCTGAAGTTGTCACACTGTTGGTGAATGAATGACAAGCACCTCGAGGACTTTTTTAAATTAGGTTGTCATATCTGATTGGGTCGAAATGAAAAATGACTGTACGATTTTGTATACTGGGGCAAATAGCCATTTTATTGATGGGTTGAACACTGCATATTTTTAATGTAGGATCTATGGAAACAGTTTGATTCCCTGATGGACCCTGGAAAAAGTTGGTGATGGCAGGTTCCTCACTGGTGACCAGCTCCAACTTGGGCAGCTTTTTCAGAAACTGCCCTTAAAAATAAATATTTGTCATGATTCAAACATATATTCATAAAAATACACTGTCTTGACTTTTGTACTAGACCGTTAGACAGTTCATTATTATATCCCCAAAGAAGTCTGGGATCTACTCTAATCTCTGTTGAGTCCGCCGCCACAGATCCTTTATGATAATTGGTTATACAAATTGTATACCCTCAAGGATCGTAGTGAAAGGAAGAGAAGGATTGATTTTGGTTTATGTCAGAAATGCCATAATTTATCAAGCGTTGGTTTGATTTGGTCCAAATTAAGTGCATATGAATGGAAGGAGATCTTTCTTGAATACATTATTCATGTAGTTCACATTTTACTCTCTAGGGGGAGATTTTTGGGAAAAACGCTTGATTTTAGCACATAACTACCTAACGTTGATCGGATTATGGGCGAATTTGGGATATATGGACCCACTTGAGCAGATCTATCTGGTATAAATCATATTTTACTCAAATAGTTCATATTTAACTCACTATGGGAAGCTTATCTTTTTAGAAAAAATACCGTTTCATGCATATAAGTTCACATTCAATTTGAGGAGTCCAATCCGGGGCATTGCCTGGGAACGTTTTGAGGATGTATTTATCTTCTGGGAGGGACGACAGCATAGACTTAGTCGGTTCATGAATGATAAACCCGGAGCTGGATTGCTGACGGGGGTTTCAAAGGTAGGATGCTGGAATAACAGCGGACGCCAGTCGAAAGATTCCTTTTGGTGCTTTGGAATTTGGAACAATGGCGTGGCAGTACATTCATGTGCATTCCTATCCTCTAAGTCAGCTTTCCTGATTAAAAAAAAAAATCCTTTTCTCAGTTGAGAACATCTGTGACAGCACCTCGCATGACATAACAACGCACAAAAAAGTACACGGTGTAAGTTTAATGGGCTATAGCCTGCAGTCTTTTCAGTTTGATGACTTTGCATCTGCTGTAAGAAGCAGAGCGACGGAGTGTTCACAGGAGGTGTCTGCAGTATCATTCAACAACAACACCCACGACAAGCTGGGATCGGAGCCCCGGGATCTGTGGGGCGTCGGAACGAGCTACTGTCAGATGCGGAATTTTCCTTCAGCAGAATTAGTTTCTTCGATTTTGTCTGTATTTTCTCATTCAGTGAAAAGTTTGAGGTAAAGTTAATATGACACATTCTGATTACTTATTGTATTTTCTCTCGACAGGCTAGATTGTGTCGCTGGTCTCTGGCAGATAAACATACAGTAGTTTTGCAATATACTTTTATACATTATTTCCTCGAAAAGTCGGGGATATAACGCCGCAACTTGTGCTTGTGGATTGTGCAACGCAGGGAGTTGGGGACTTTTCAGGGATATACCCTTACGTCGTGGACGACAGCATAGGCTTGTTTTTTAGAATGTACAGTATGTCTGCAGAAAGGCTACATTGTACATATGTAATATATATACCTGATATGTATTGCGTACTTATGTATGCAATTCAATTTTCAGTTTAAGAACATTTTCTAGATGTCTGTTTCCTCGGCAAGACTCGCCTGTTCCTCCTGGAAAAGCCCAAGGCATTGTCAGTCTAGATGAAATATGCAGTTCCTACAAAAAGTTCTAGGTCGACACCGGGCCCTCCTGTCAGTCGCATGTACCCAGAGAATGGAACAACAGGAAGGCAGGAAGTATCCAAGATGGCGCTGGTTGCTCTACTACGAGTCAATCTCTAAAGCTGAGCTCAGGCACCCTGGGGAGGGAGCACATGCAAACTCACACTTTTGGGAACTTTAAAGGGGTCATTACAATATGCAAGAGTTAAATAAAGATTGACGGGTGAATCAGGAGCTTTGATTCCGGCTCAGCTCTCTCTCTTCACCGCAGCAGTCGGATCTAATACCCACATTAAAGCTGACGCTGCACCAAACCACCGGTCCATCACACGCTCCATTTTCCCATCACTGGTGAAGAAGATCACTTTAAATCTTCCACTTGAGGAAGATTCCCCCACCCGACCCCCAATCAGAACGAGTTCTACAAATCATACGTTCGTAACATGAGAGACAGCTGTGACACACCTGATGTTACGACTCTTCTGTTTGTCTTTAACGAGCCTTGATACGTCAAACTGCAATAAATAATAATAATACTACAACTACATTTATACAGCATCTTTCAAAACAACGTTAATTCTTTACGATAAAAACATGACAGAAATAAAGCCATAAAATCACGCAAACAATACAGAAAATAGAAACAAACCACCAAAAAAAACAAAAATGAATACTAAATACTTCTGCTTTTGCCACAGACCTCCTTCCATCCCATAATAGACGTCACTCCCCGGAAAAGAATTGATTCCAATTAAAAAAAGCTGAGTATTTGAATATTTCCGACACTTGTGGAAGCTTTATCCCAAAAGTGTTCGGGCCATAATTTCTCAGCCATTGGCCCGATTAAGTCCAAATGTGTCCATCCAATTCAACTCAAAGAGAACTTGAAAATATTGGATTTTACTCTATTAGTTCATATTTTATTCACTAGGGGGAGCTTCTTTATTTTGAAAGAAAAACCAAATTTTTCTAAACATAACTTCACATTTTAATTGAGGAGTTCAAATAAGGGCATTGCACAATGCAGGAGATTGGGGGTTTTCCATCCCCGACACCATAGGCCTAATTCCTAAATAAATATACAGGAATAATATTATCCTCAAGCCCACATTCATCATAAGTCCCCGATATGAACCAGTTCTTTTTTATTTCATTTGTATTTATTGAATTTTCATGAACAGAACAAAGAAACGGAACAAAGATGCAGTAAAAAATACAAATAATATAAATAAAGCGGTTGTTGAATCCCTGAATATACATGGAGCATATATAAATATCGCTTACTCAAAATATAAAATATACAGTATGACCCAAAGCACATTATCTACAGATCATAACATTTACGATATATACGATATATACGATATATACGATATATACGAATACGAATATAAAAATATTAGCAAAAAAAGCAGCAGTTTGAGTCCCGTAATTAAATATATAGCGATAATATGTTAGTCAAGCCGACATTCATCATAAGTCCGCTGAAATGAACCAGTTTATATTTCGTTTTATTTATTTTTAATATATTGAATTTTCATGAACTGAATAAAAAAAAACAACAAAAAAAGAGAGCGAAGTAGAAAGTAAAAAAATAAAATAAATAAAGCGGTCTAACATGTTGACTCAATGTGTGCTAGCTCAAAAAAAAAAGCTTATTGCACAAACTATTCCATCAGGTTGACACCAGAAAGGTTTTTCAAATAGTCCGTCAATGTCTGCCTAATCGTATGATATGTGAACCAGTTTTCGAACAGCTCTTGAGAACCAGCTCATGTCTGTGGTATCAGGACCTTGACAACTGTCTCGCAGAAAGCGCTGAATGGAAAAGCAACGCCGTGACATGACATTCTTCAGACGTGAGTTTGGATGAATCAGGCGGTCGACGCTCGGCGAGCAAGGTCAGTGTGTCATAGAGGGAGAAGCTGGATGGAGGACACGAGTGGGGGGTTCTGTTTTGCGGAGCGGTGCACGGTTCAGAACACTCACTCCCTGCAGGCCGCTAAAAAAAAGAGTCAATTGAGCGACAAAGTTACGGAGGATGTGGACGTGAGAGAGAGAGACAGTTAAGGGCAGAGAAAGAGAGGGGGATGGTCTGCGTGGCGTTGAACTTGATGTCTTGGCTCGCTGAGAGAGATTGGCCAGAGCAGCCCATCTGTGCCCTGACATAAAGTGGTTCCCTCTAGTGGGATTGTGTGTCGAGAGGGAAAAGCCCCAATCAGCGCCGCTCAGCCCGCTGGATGAAAACGAACATGTGAAGCGTAAAAAAAGTCGGCCATCTTGAAGGTCATGTGACAAATCCCGCCTCCCGCCCTGTCAATCTTTGTGTTTCTATCCTTTGCTTTCATCATTTTCAAGCGTTAGAAGTGTGTTTACTGTAAATGTAAAGCACATAAACCACGTGACGATGAATTATTAAGCAGCCAGTTTCCCGCCTTAACTTACCCAGAGATATTTAAGTTCACAAATGCTTCCCAACAAAGACGTAAAACACCGTTAAAGGGATCATCTGGATAAACGGACAAGATCTAAAAATGCACCTGCAGAGGTATTGAGATAAGAGTCGAAGTGAATGTGATTTACTATCAATGGGTAAACTGAGTCTGGGCGGATACACAAAACCACTGTGTTCTTTTGAGATTAGGGGTTAAAGACCGGACCACTACCAGTCAGTTTGACCTGAGGCTTTGATGGAGACTGTCAATCATCTATAAAAAAGAAAATATGTATGTATATGAAAAAGAAGTAGGTGGATTTCTTTTTCAACCTTTGATGGATTTATTATGTGATTTTGATACTGTAAAACATAAAAAATGTCTATCCAGGCTTGGGTCGCTGTGGCAGCAGGAAGAAAGAAGAAGGGATTTTACGGACATCCCTCTCCCCAGCTACACTCTCCGGCTCATCCTGGGGGATCCCGTGGCGTTCCCAGGCCAGATGAGATTTAAAGGGCCAGCACCAAGTTCTGTGTCTACCTTGGGGTCCCAGTTGGACGTGCCTGATAAATCCTTCAGTCATCCAGATCAGATCTTCTGTTCACATGATCACATGATCAGATGATCACATGATCGCATGGTCCTGATCCGAGGATCACAAAACAACCACTGCTTTTGGACATATGAGTAATTTAAAGGAGAGTTTGAAGTTTAAGTTTATGGAGGCTAACTTTCAGTATTCACGTTATTAATCTTTGAGTGGCGCTATTATTAATCTATGGCATGAGGGCCGGTGGGACGCCTTGTTTTTGTTGCGCGTCTTGAGGCGAAAGCCAATCTGTTCTGAAAACCGTCAAGGAGCGAAAAAAAACCAAACTCCCACACTGTGCAAAGACACGGAACAAAAGCTCTCAAGAATCAATCGGAACATTAAGCTATAATTCATGACCGACCCGAATATGTTTTTTTTCTGAAATGTTCTTTCATAAATAAAATTCTCGCATCTAGTTGATTACTGTCACACATTTAGGAAAAGGGAGCTATAATGGGAAAGCGTCACAGGGAGTGAGAAGGGGAGCTTCGTGCTGGTTACCATGGTACCTGAGCGGAGGTGCAGGAGTATTAAGTATCACCGAGGGATTTGGATCCATCCAGAAGTGCCTGGAGAAACCCAAACTTCAGAGTTCATACGAGAACACACACTGCATGCGTTAAAACTGCAGCGGTCATCATTAATATAAAAGCATCACGATGAGATGAAGATTGTCATTATCTGACAGGTTCTCAAAGGTCTGTCATCTCAGGATGATGTCATCTGTGAAGAAATCCACTCTGATATTTGTG